>CAUYRT010062653.1:0-29278 GCA_963574885.1 Lepilemur ruficaudatus | reverse complement strand
AGAATCTCACTCTGTTGCCCAGGCTAGAGTGGTATGGTGTCAGCCTAGCTCACAGCAACCTCAAACTCCTGGGCTCAAGCGATTCTCCTGCTTCAGCCTCCCGAGTAGCTGGGACTATAGGCATGCACCACCATGCCGGCTAACTTTATGTATATATATATATGTATATATATATATATATATATATGTATATGTATATATATATATATATATATTTTTTTTAGTTGTCCAGCTAATTTCTTTCTATTTTTTTTAGTAGAGACAGGATCTCACTCTTGCTCAGGCTGATCTCGAACTCCTGAGCTCAAATGATCCTCCTGCCACGGCCTCCCAGAGTGCTAGGATTACACGTGTGAGCCACTCTGCCTGCCTTCTGCTTATATTTTTGCAACGTACTTTCTGCAAAATGCAGTTCGACATGGGATAACCCCGTCAAAAGATAATTGTGGTTGGATTGAGTGTTTTCTGAAAACCACACTCCCATAGTGTATTCGTTTTTCTACTATTGAGCAGTTTATTCAGACATGCATAATATGTACGTAAGTCTCGTTACTCTTCTGTTAAGGTGATTCTGGATGGTCTGTGCTTGGTAGATGAATGTTAGAATAACTCAATGTGCGTATGAAGACTTAATCCATATCTTTAGTGCTTATATCAGTAACTCTTCACAGTCATTCAGTTTTATGACATAAATTTGTTGGAAGTAAACTTGAACAGCTCATAAATAATATAATTAATTTTTGTTCCACTTCAGCTCCAGTTACTAATTGATTTGAGCCTACTGCTCTGAATTCTCTCTGTTCCCCTTATGTTCCATGGATCCTAACACTCACACTGTTGTTTTACTCTCCCCTATAACTGTATGATCTAGGAGGACGGGAACCATGCCTGTCTTATCTAACATCTACTTCACAGAGTGCCTGGCCCATAGGAGGTACACAGTAAACACTGGTTGAATACTTTAATTACCAAATGACTCCTAGCAATAATCAGTTACATATCAGCAGCAGAGGCAGTCCTAATTGGCATACTAGTTCCTGTGTGCTAACTGATGTTTTATTTGAAGAGAAAAATTTACATAGACTACACACTAGAATATGGCATGCTGTATTTGGCTATTTAGGTTCTATATGTTTGTTCCTTGTTTTTCTCTGAAACATGTTTATGTTTTAGAGTCCAGGCGCCCAGAAAGAGAATGACTTTGTGGTTCCCATTCCCACGTCACAGGAGATTGTTATGCTTGCCCTAGCATGGGTCAGGAGCTGCACTAGTCATCTGTGTCCAGGAGGGTGGGTCACATCACAACACCCTCTCTGTGAACATTAAGTTGGGGTAGAAGCAATGCCTAGAAGAGGGGATTGAGGCTTTTAGTCCCATAGGAATTAACAGGACCACCTCAGCAGTTTTACTACTTACCTGCTTCGAGCCCAGCTTTCTATGCATAACATATGAACACTCATGTTTCATTTATTCAGCAATCACTGGACACCAGCTGTGGGTCATGTGTCCAGCTTTGTGCTCTACTACTTATTCTCTGTGTGTTCATTGCACTCTCTTTGCCTCAGTTTCCTTATCTGAAAGACAAGTAAGTCATGATACTTTGCAGGATTGTTTTGAGGATTAAATGAGATTTTATACACACATACTATATTATCACCTGTAGTATATATAGAATATATATTACATTATATATAATATGTATATAAACCTGGAACAGTGCCTGGCACATTTGTATAAATGAAATGCCAGGTGTTACAAGTCTATAGTCCCTTTTCCACAATTCTAAAATTCAAAAGCATAGATCTACCATTTGATCCAGCAACACTGCTACTGGATATCTACCCAAAGGAAAAGAAATCATCATATCAAAAAGACACCTGCAACTGTATGTTTATCACAGCGCAATTCACAGTTGCGAAGATATGGAATCAACCTAAATGCCCATCAGCCGAGGAGTGGATAAAGAAAATGTGGTATATATACACCATGGAATACTACTCAGCCACAGAAATGATGAAATAATGCTGTCTTTCACAGCAACTTGGATGAAACTGGAAGCCTTTATCCTAAGTGAAGCGATTCGGGAATGGAAAACCAAATACCACATGTTCTCACTTACAAGTGGGAGCTAACCTGCGGGTGTGCAGGGGCAGACAGTGGGACAAAGGACACTGGAGACTCAGAGGGGGAGGGTGAGAAGGCAGTGAGGGAAGAAAGAAAAACTTAGCTATTGGGTGCAAGGTACACTGTTTGGGTGATAGGTACCCCAAAAACCCAGACATTACCACTATTATTTCATCCGTGTAACCAAAAACACTTGTACCCCTAAATCTATTGAAACATAAATTTAAAAAAAATGTTTAAAGTTTTATCTCCATAAAATTTTCTAAACTCAAATAAATAAAATTAAAAGCTCTCAAAAACCAAAGTTTCTTCATAACTTTGGCAGAAATTCTGGCCTGATCCGAACTAAATGACTTGCAGAGCTTGACCTGAGGGGGCGTGTGAGGCAACTTTGAGACTTTATTTAGCCACTTAGTGTGAACATTCACACATTTTGCTGCAGGAATAATCAGTGTGGCAGATTACAGGGTGCTGCTCCAGCCCCACTAGCAATATTACATAATATTGACATTTTCAAGTGAAAAATTCTGAATTCCAAAACACATCTGAGCCCTAGGTTTCAGATGAGGGCCTCTGGCCCTGTGTTTCCTTTACAGTGTCCTCATCCATGCTGTGCCTAGAAGGATGCATTGGAGTTTCGGCCTTGAAGGAACTCTCAGCACTGAGTGGGTTAACGTCTGTCCAGTGTGACAGGGGCTTGGGCAAGGGCTGACTGCATCCAAGGGAGCACTCAGAGCAGCCCTTACCTCCCCACAGTGTGGGGTGAGGCAGTGGAGATGCAGCGTCTCAAAGGGGATGCCTGCAGTGAGACCCGAAGAACTCCTTATGTCAGGCACAGTGCAAGGGGCAGAGGATGTGGCGAGGATGAAACCAGGCACGGTGGTTTGTTCATCGTGATGGAACACTGTGCGTCCTCAGAAGGCGGCAGCAGCCACTAAATAAGTAACTGCAAATGTGATGAGGGGTGTTCTGGATGCCGTGGGAACCCCGTAAGAGGGAGCTAACCTTGTCCTGGAGGTCAGAGGAGACCTCCCTCCCCAAGTTACATCTGGACTGAGACCTGAGGGAGGGATGAGTAGGAGCGAGCAGGCGAAGAAGCTGCAAACCCATGGAACAGGTAGAGGAAGGCACACGCCAAGGGCCAGGAGGCTAGAGAAAGCTTGTCCCTTTCAAATAACTGAGAGGGGTCCATGTGGCTAATGGAGAGAGTGAGCACAGGACGGTGAGAGAGAGGAGAGTGTATCACAAGCTGAAGTCAGATGCCTTAGGGCAGGGTGCCTGCGGTGTGGTCTCTCCAGTAGACAGTCCTGGTTTATGGCTATTGGTCCAGTGTCAGTAGTAGTAGTGCTGTCTTTCACTCTCAAAAGTGTCCCTGTTCGGACCCTTAAAGTATATGGTCCACCCTATTACAGGCTAATTTAGGGAACTGAGAATTTATCCTTAGGGAAATGGGAAACCATTGAAAAATTTTAAACAATGCACATTTTAAAAAGTTATTTGGGTTGATTTGTGCCACTTGGCTTTGCATAATAAAAAGGTCTTTTGTCTTACTCTGCCAGTCATTTTATTGGTCTCAGAGCTTCCTGGAAAAGATAACAGACGTAGGAAAATAAACTAGAATGCTGATCGGCAGAGTGACCTTTGCTGCCATAGGACCACAGAATTATTTGCGGATCTCTGTGTATACGTGTACGTAGAAATACAGCCAGTATCTGATGATCCTTTGATGTGAAAATGTTTTCTTTCCTTAGTTGAACTCTCAGGAGTTCCTGTGTTGTCTGGAACTACCCTCAGAAACAATTATAGGTCTGTCTCAGAAAACTGAGGAAGGGTGGTGGCCTTTTCTTTCCTTTTTCCCGAAGTATGGTGTGTGTGTGTGTGTGTGTCTGTCTGTTTGTGTCTGTGTATGTGTGTATTTGCCCACATGCAAGCCCATGTTTGCCTGCCTTTCTGATTTGATTTTCTTTTGCCGAGTTGATGTTTTGCTGGTCAGAGCTATAGCAGTTGGCAGACACTTATTTATCGGTCTCATGCTTTCAGCCAAGAAAAGACAGGAGAATTCAGGAAAACCCAAGATTCATGCTTTACATTTTGTGTAGGATGCTTTCATTGCCTCAGAGACACAGATTCACCCCTTTGGGAATTCCTTTACTCTTAGTTCTTATTTCTGTTACATTTTGAGCTCTCCTGTCTGCTGTTGGGTAGGTGGAAAGATAAAAGCTACATGACAGCTGGTAATCCCCGTTAGGCCTTACGGTGGGATGTAGTTTAAGGAAGCTTAGTGATAAGAAGCAGATTAGTCCTTCATGATAAGAAGGAATTGGGACTTTTCAAAGCTGCTGAAAAGGCTTCCGTATAGACAAGTGTCGGCAACATGGTGGTGCCCTGAAGCTGGGGCAATTTTAGGTGGGAGGAGGTCAGCTGAGCTCCCTGGGGGCAGGCAGGCTGCCTGGGGACCCACGGGCTGGCTCTTACCTGGGTGAAGCCTTCTGTCTGGTAAACTAGGAAATGGCAGACCCCGGGAGCATGGGTGATTCATCTCTCAGGGGCAGACTCACACACGCACTTACACGCAATGCATACATACACGTGTGCATGCACACACACGCCCCCAATATTAGAATATCAATTTATTAATTTGCTCTCAAATACTTGCATGCTGGCTCCAAAGATAAGCAAAGTTACAGTTTAAAAATCCTGTTTATAAATTTTGTACTGAAAAAAACAGTCATCTGCAGTCCAGTGCATACTCCATCTAGGGTAGACTCCACTGGTAGTCACATGTGGCTGTGTTAGGTCAGAACACTGGAGAACATAGAAGCAACAAAAATAAGCCACTTAGGTGCTGACAAGCCATTTGGGAGTGTCTCTGCGACAGTGTCTCCAGGTACACCTCGCCACTATAGAAAAGTTTCTTAACTTGGGATTCTTGGCCATGTGCCAGGAGTCCAATACTGCATGAATTTGTGGGAATGTGTACACATGTGTGTTTTTCTGGGAAAAGGATCTATAGCTTTTGTGAGATCCTCATCAAAAAAAAAAAAAAAGTGAACATCCACAGCTTGCTAGTAACTTGACAGTCTTTGAAGTGATATTTTTAATTCTTGTGCATCATGTACTTAAGGGATGGCATGGAGATGAGATGGTACTCACCTTTCACTGTTTTCCCAAGAAATTCAACTCTGACCTACTGTGTTTACCAGTTATCATGACAAAAGCCCTGCAGATATACAGATCTATCACTCTCCATCCCTTCTCTAGTATTGAGGTGGTTCTTAATCAGAGGAGAAATCATTCTGTGGAAAAAGGAAGCATTTCCATTAAAGGAGGCTGAGGTGGCTGGGCAAGGCTTGGAGAAATGGGCTTTTAGAGTTGGATTATTGGCCAAAAACCATATTCTTCAAAGATGTCTTCAGATGGCGTTATTCCTAAAAGCATAACATAAATGCTATCAGTGGTCCCAGGAGAGGAACAGCATTGCACTTTATTGGCCAAGAGGCAACGTAGTTTGTGTTCTGTGATAAGACCTAAGCCATTCGTAAGGCCGTAACACAAGCCATCCACGCCTCCGCTGTGGCAAGCTGATACAGCACATAGTAGTGGTGCCTCCCATTCCCACACCTCATCTTCTGGTTACTTTCTTGGTTGCCTGGTTTGCTCCTGGGCTTTTGAGTCTATCCTGATTTGAATTGGAGATTAAATACTGTGTTTTTTGTTTGTTTGGGTTTTTTGTTTTGAGACAGAGTCTCTCTCTGTTACCCTGATAGAGTACAGTGGCGTCATCATAGCTCACTGCAACCTCAAACTCCTGGGCTCAGGCGATCCTCTTGCCCCAGCCTCCTGCGTAGCTGGGACTACAGTTGCATGCTACAATACCCAGCTAATTTTTCTGTGTTTAGTAGAGACGGGGTCTCGCTCTTGCTCAAGCTAGTCTTTAACTACTGAGCTCAAGCAATCCTCCCACCTTGGCCTCCCACAGTGCTAGGATTACAGACATGAGCCACCACACCCGGCCTGAATGCTGTGTTATCTGGGCATCTGAATGTCTCTGCTTGCATTTCACAGGTGAGATGCTGGCACACTTCCTACCCTTTCCTGGGCATGCAGTTTTGGCCTGTTCCTATTTATAGCTTCACTGCTCCTGTTTCTGTGACAGGCCTTAGTGATGGTGGCTCTTATGAAAGTGATGTACAGGACCATAACGATTAAGGGTTAGTCATAACTTAGCTTTCATTTTGAAAAACATCTTAGCATGGACTGTTCTCAGAGATGGGCTTATAAAAGGATCTCATTTTCTACATTGTGTGTTTTGGTAATATTTAAACTTTTCATTGACATGAATGGCTTTTAGGAAGGATCTATATGGTTCATATGAAGATAATTAAAACAGCGCTCAAACCACCTAGTTCTCAGTCTTGGCCCCGCGTTTCGTAACTGTGTGGTGGACACAGAGGCAATTTTCTTAGGAATCAGCATGCTTTTTCCATAACGGGCAAGGTAGTAAGTACTTCAGGCTTTGTGGGCATATGGTCTCTATCTCAACTACTGAATTCTGCAGCTGTGCTGCAAAAGCAGCCATAGACAAAATGTAAACAAATGGGGGTGACTGTGGGCCAATAAAACTTTATTATAGGCACTGAAATTTGAATTTCATGTGATTTTCACATATCACAAAATGTTCCTCTTTTGATTTTCTTTCAACCACTTAAAAAATGTAAAAACTATTCTTAGCTCATGGGTCATAGAAAAATAGGCAGTGGGCTGGATTTGGCCAATCCCGGGTAGATTGCTACCACAAAACGCTGAGTAAAAGTAAGCTATTATGATGGAAATCAAGAAGTATTTGCTTCTGGGGAGAAGGTGGGGAGTGGATTGACTCAAAAGGGCAAGCACGTAACTTTCTGAGGTTATAGCAGTGTTCTGTGTCTTGCACAGAAGTGTCTGCATTTGTCAAAATTGATTGAAATTATATTTAAAATCTGAACATTTCATTGTATGTAAACTATATTTCAGTAGAAAGCGAAGGAACAAATGCTGTGTAACCGTCACAGAATCTCAGTGGCACATGATAGACAAAGAGCATTTATTCTCACTCCCGAGTCTGCAGATCAGCTGGGGCGGTTCTGCTCCATTCATGAGCATGTTCTGGGCCCCAGGTTTGATGGGCAGTTCTTCTGTTGGCAGGAGCGGAAGTGCAAGACAGTACAGCAAGCAGTGAGTGCACATTTCAGCCTTCTGCTTGGTATATTGCTTGAACACAGCCTGCCTGCAGGTGGCTGCAGATCCTAGGTTAAGAAAATATGACTATAGTACAAAAAAATGCTGTACCCCTTATACGTGAAACCTGCCAAATCTCAACCTTTGAAAAGATGGCAAATGTTACAAGATAGCAGGACATACATTCTTATGAAATAATAGAAGAGCAAAACAAGACTGACTGTAACCAAGTGCCAAAATGTGTCTCCAGATAAAAACAGATTTCTGGCAGGTGAGAAAGGGCATGTCTTTGGTTGTCCATGCAGTGGTGGTAATATCTGTGATGGTGATTTCTCTGCCCATCCCTTAAGATGGTGAAGCTCTCGCTCCTCTCATGCAGCAGGGTCTTCCTGAGTGAACTCATCCTGTCTACGGCTTCAGCAGCCCCTTTTGCTGTAGCCTGACCTCTCTCTAGAGCTGTAGACCCTCATTTCTAGCTGTGTGTTGTGCCTGTCAGATACAGCAGATGCGACCGAAGCTGAACTCATGAACTGACTCTTCATGCTCCTCTCTCAGTGAAATAGCACCATGGTCAAGCCAGGTGCTCAACCCGGGCGTGTAGGAATCATTTTAAACTCTGTACTCTTTGTCATCTCTAAACCCAAGCACTGGCTGTATCAAGTTGCCCTGTCTCCCCTTCTCCCTACCCTTAAATATTGTACAGGTTCTTTAAGTTGCCGTGGTGTTATTTCAGGATCTCATCTTGATTCATAGGAACCATTGTGGGAGCCTCTGTGCTGTGCTCCTGGCATTCAGCCTCACCTGCACTCATTCTCCCGCCTGTATCTCGAGACCCACATCTGGGCTGTCACTCCCTTTCCTATGTATATGTGTGTGTGTTTCTAGCAGCTGTTGTCTCTGGAAAAGGACACTTAGGGTCTAGAGTGGGAGGAAGACTTCTTATTATATATCTTTTTATAGTGTTAGGCTGTCTTGTCATTAGTATGTGTTTTTAATTTTGAAATAAAATAATTACGAAAAGAAATATTAGAGGAATTGGTGGTAAGACTTTATGACTCATTGAACATAGAGAGGGAAGTAGAAGAAAAAGTCGGATGATTTTGAAATATGCAGCCTGAGTTACTGGGAGATGATTGTGTTTTTTGGAGCTAACCAACACATTGCTGTTCTGCAGTTATAAAGTAAGAGCTTCACTTTTCTGGCTCATGGGTCCTAAGCTTCCTCAGGCAGCACCGGGCTGTTCAAATTCTTAAACCTCCCAGCTTCTCAAGAGCAGGTTAGTGCTTTCCTATCAACTCTTAGTTGCATCCAGCATAATCAATAAAAACTGGTCCTGTAGTGTTCATTAGATTTAAACAGCATGCTTTGAAATCATCAATCCTCACTCTTATACTGTTTCTGTTTTCTTGGCCAGTTACGCAACTTCTTTGAACTACAGTTCTCTTATCCGTGAAATGAGAATTCATAGTATTGCCTCCTCTATAAGAAGATTTTGAGGATTAAATATTTTATATAGAGGTCTTACTGCAGTGCCTGGCTCACATTGTGCCCTTGGTAAATGCTAGCTATTTTTGTTAATGAGGTGTGTCCAAGATGCAGTTTTCCTCTTTTTGCGTGGAGACCTCCAGTGCACCGAAGGTTATGTTTTTGGTAGTCACGTCATGCTGGCAAGTCATACTGAGTCTAGAGTCAACTATAATCAGTCCCTCTAAGTCTTCTTTACATAGTAATTGTCATTCCTGTTTTTCTCAGCCCCATCCCTTCACTCTACCTCCACTCCCTCCCCAATATTTTGTAGGCTTTATAGTCATTTTTATTATATTTCAACCTGTTTAGTCTTATCCAGAGAACTGAGCTAGGATGAAACTGTTGATGAATTTAAAAAGCATTTACATAAATACATGGATTACATAACCAGAATGGGTTCTGAAGCCGTGTTGTGAGGACATTACTAATGTTTTGAAATTAGGTAATTTATTCCTTCAACAAATGCTATAGTAAGTTGCTGCATGTGTCAGTCGCTGTTCTAGGTGGAGCAGTGAGCAAGACAGACATGGAATCTTCTCTTGGAGTTTATTTGTTGACAGGGAGAATATAAGTAAACAAGGTGACCCCGAATGGCAATAAGGAGGAGAGGACATTTGAGCTGTAAGAGTGAATCAGCCACATGAACTTCTGGAGAAGGAGCGCTCCGGGTGGAGGGAACCGCAAGGGTACAGACCCTAAGGTGAGAGCAAGCTTGGCACGTTGCAGGAAGAGACAGCAAGCTAGTGTGGAAGGAGAAGATGGTACAGGACAAGGTGGTAGGAGACACGCTGAGAGACGCAGGCGAGGCTGGGCCATGTAGGGCTGGCTAAGTCATGGGAAGGAGGTGTTTCATTTTTTGTGTTGTGTTTTTGTTTTGTGATAGGCTAATAAGGGCCCCTTCAATGTCCATGTCCTGTTCCCAAAGCCTGTTACCTTACACAGTGAAAGAAACTCTACCCTGTGATCTAGTGAAGGATCTTGAGATGGAGAAATTATCCGGGTGGACCCAATGTAACTACAGAGGTCCTTATAAGGGGGGCAGGAGGATCAGGGATGAAGAAGGTGAGGAAGGGGCCACGAACCAAGGAATGCAGGCAGCTCTAGAAGCTAAAAGGGGTGAGGAAATTGGTTATCCTCTGGAGTCTCCAGAAGGAACACAGTCCCACCAACACCTCGATTTTAGACTTCTGAACTCCAGAACTAAGAGGATAAATGGGTGTTGTTTTAAGCTGCTGAATTGTGGTAATTTGTTTCAGCAACAACAGGAAGCTAATACGTGTTTCTAATTCTAAAATGCAGTGGGAAGCTATTTGGAGGGGAGCAATCGGATTGTGTTTAGTTCTTAAAAGAACAGGTTATTGAGGGGCAGTATGGGCAGCAGGGAGGCCAGTCAGGGGGCAGTGGCAGCTGCCTCAGGGGAGACATGACAGAGGTCTGGATTAAGGAGTTGGCAGCGGAATGAAGAAGGACGAACATATTATTGCATACAGAGCCAATAGGAGTTGTCAACGCCTTGGTTGTGGAGACGTGGAAAATAAGAGATCAAGGGCCGTGCTGAATTTGGGCTTATGCAGATGGGGGCCATTTACTGAAATGGGGGAAGATTGGGAAAGGAAAAGATTTAGGGGGAAATTGTGCATTCTATTTGGGACAACATGGAGCCCATGTTGAGTAAGCAGACGAATCTGTCAGGGGAGGTCTCATAAGAGAGACCATCTGCATGTCCCCTTGCCCTGGAGAACGTTTGCCCCCCCGACACACAGAATTCCTCCAATGCCACCGTCACCGACAGACTACCTGGCCGACTAAACTTGATCCAGTGTGGCATTTCATTCCTAGGTTCTTATCTTTTGTCTTAGGCTCATTTTTCATTGCCTACTCAGTATGGGCTGAATGAACAATTAAGAGAGTCTAAAATGAGGCCCAGTAGGTTTGATAACTAAAGAATGACAAAGGAAACAATGTAGATTAATTTGTGCCCCAAATGTGTACAGTTACGTAGTGCTTTTTCAGAGCGCTAAATAGATTCCGTGAATTTTAATTGATGTTTAACTTTTAATTGTGCTCATGTGTGGTGGCCAGTTGGAACTGTGCCTAATAAGATTGATGAGTGTACAAACATTTGCATATAGCATGCCTTCCAAAGGCCAGCCGGGGAGAGAGAGGCTTAAAGTAAGAAGAGGAAAACTGCGGAGAGCGGATAAGCTGATCCCTTTTATTTTTGGAGAAATGAAAAATTATCAACTACTTTTGTTTTCTATTCATCTTAAATAATATAGGTTTACTATTATTTCCTCTCATTGGTGTTTTTATTTATTTATTTTTTGAGGGAAAAACAGGATTATAAGAGGAGCTGGCATATCTACAATGGAAGGAGTTCTGATTTGCATATGTTCATGGTTCAGATTGTTAGCCAGTCCGGCAAAGTGTTGTTTGCTGAACATCTATTCTCTGTGAAATACTTTGCTAAGTGGGAAGGGGGTGCTACGGTTATTAGGATGCTTTCTGGCCAACTCAGTGGCTGAAGCAATAAGGAAATTTATCATCTTACGTAAGAAGAAGCAGGGGGCCGTGTCCGTGCACGGTGTGCCAGCCTTCTGCGCGGGCGCTCTCTCTCTCTCTCTCTCTCTCTCTCTCTCTCTCTCTCTCTCTCTCTCTCTCTCTCTCTCTCGATCCTCGTGGCTCCGCCCTCCTGGGTTCAATGGCATCGTCTTTGGGTCAGGGGCAAGATGGCCGCAGCAATTCCAGGTGTTGATAACGTCTAAGAGAAGAAAAAGCATTGTCGCTTGTGTGTCTTAAATATGAATAATTTCCCAGAAGCCCCCAGCAGACTTTTCTTTACATCCCATTCACTGGGATTGGGTCACATGTCCATTTGTAAACCAGGGAATGGAATTACCACTGCTGGCTCAGACCAGGGGTTGGCAAACTACAGCCAGCCACCTGTCTTTATAAATTAAGGGTTATTCACAGAAGCCATGCCCACTCGTTTACGTATTGTCTTTTGCTGCTTTTACGCTGCAGCGGCAGAGTTGAATAGTGTGACAGAGACTGTCTGGCCCACAAAACCCAAAATATTTATTGTCTGTCCCTTTATGGAACAAGGGCCAGTCGTTGGCTTAGACTAATCATTTGGGACGTATGTGTTGAAAGGCAAGCACAACAGCCCCTCTAGACTGGGAAGAGGTATAGGATGTGATCCTATTCCTCAAAGAGATTACTGGGGGAAATGATATTATAACATATTAAAACAGCTATGAATGCTGGTCACAGTTTAATACCCAATGAAAGGTGACCCATTAAATACTTAAAATTGGAAACTATCTTTCCTTTCACTACAAAGTAGAAAAAAAAAAAAAAAGAAAACCACTCTACCGATTTACAAGCTACATTCCAAAGAAATTATAAAAATGAACATCAGACAAAGAACATATAAGGACATGAAAGCATTTTTGAAATTCTAGGAAAAAATAGCAGTACTATTCAAAAAACAAGCTTGTGTAGTTTAAGAAACCATGCTTAAAAGGAGTAGGAAATGATAATGTTAACAAATAGCCTAGTGAAGGCACAGCCTCTCAACTCCTATTTTGCATTCCTTTTTTCCTTCATGGAAATTGATCTAAAAACCAAAAAGAGTAAAAGCAAGCAATGTTTAAAAGATTAATGAATAGGTAACATGAGAGCTCCTTGCAGAGTTAGAACTGTTTAGGTTTTTAATTGGATATATAACTCTACACAAATGATATAATTGTGTAGAAGTTCACACACATACACACACACAAGTGAACGCAAGTAAAACTGAGGAAATCTGAGTAAGATGGGAGGACTATATCAAAATGTCAATATCCTGGTTGTGATGTACCATAGTTCTGCAGAAACCACTGGGGGAAACCGGGTAAAGTGTACGAGGGATCTCTCTTTATTATTTCTTACAACTCCGTGTGCGTCTATAAATATTTCAATAGAATGTTCAATTAAAAAAAGAAAATGAATTAAAGGGACATTGAAACCCTTGGATAGGTGGAAAGATACTAAGAGAGCCCCGTCTAATGACATCCCACATGTAAAGGAACTGACCTTAAGGCAACTATTAGTAAGTTGTGAAAAGTTGTAGAGAACAGGAGCAGTGCCACAAAATGGAAAAATGCTGTTCCCTTTTTCCACCCCCCCACAAATGGTGTTTGACATTTCATTTAAACCCTGACGAGTTTATAATAGATCCTCAAATACATACCAGCAATCAGAAAAGAATAAAGAGTTCGTGAGGGGCCCATCAGGGCTCCCCAAGAACACTCCCGGTAACCTGGCTCAGGGAACAATATCTAGTGAGTGACTCTTAATTTCAGCAGAGCACTCACACAAGTAACTCTTCATTACAATATTGAAAACAAGATTGTACAGTTGGAGACAGCTGAGTGAATGGTTTTTGCCAGAAAATGTTGATTCTGTTGGTTTTGAGCCAAACTAAATAATTCCTGTAGCAAAGAGCCGTTTTGTTAGTAACTTGAATAAAATCATATTGTAAAAGACTTTATCAAAAAATTCACAGCTGATATAAAGATCTTGGAAGGATACCTCTATAATAAGTGACAGTGTAAGTTTCAGACTGCATGGAAGTGCTGGAGTAATGGGCACATACTAATAAAATTAAACCTATATTTAGGGTTAAAAGAAGAATCATAAATGTGCAAGATGAAATAGAAACAGCTTTATGGCAGTTTATATGAAAAAAAAAATCAGAGGGATTTAATTGGTGCTGTAATTGTGTAGGCCTTGCCAAAGAACATCCAAACAACTAGGAGGAAACCAGGACTGCCTGTGGGCAGAGTCTGGGAGAAAGTGACAGATGCACGGGGAGGGGCCGACAGTGGCCGGAGGGGATTGCACCCAGGGACCGACCTGGTGACTGGATGTTGAAGCACCCAGGCATAAGGCAGAGTTCCTTCAAAATGAAATTATCAGAAGTATAGACAACAAGGGCTGGTAGGAACTAGGTAGAGGCTCAAGGTTGGACTCTAGTCCCCCCTGAGAACTGAGGGGAGCCCGAGTCCCAGAGCTCTAGGAAAAAGGGCTGAGCACTTCAACAGGGCTGGGGAATGGGCTACCCGGGGGAGTGTGTACCAGGGTTAAGGACACTATCCTTGGAGTTTGCCAGAATACTCTGTATCCACCCCTTTCTTCCTGTGTGTGCCTTGCAGAGGTTATTTGATGTTTCTAAGGCTGGGGTTTTGCATGGGTTCCACTGTGAATAATGATAATAATATATTTGCTTCACAGAACTGTTGGAAGAATTAAACGTGGTTTATTAAATGCTTAGCACAGTTTCTTGACTTGTGTAGTGGAAGTTCTATCAGGCACGTTGGGCTCTGCTTTACAAATAGAGAGCTGCAGACAAATTCTATAACATATTTACCTGTTAGGAGAGATTTCCTGTGAATCCTGGCCATACATTAGAATCACTTTAAGAGATTTTTTTTTTTTTAAAGGATGAGCAAATCAATTGAGTCTGAATCTCTAGGGTTGGACCCAGGCATTAATAGTTTTTAAAGCTCTCCAGGTGATTCTAGCATTGAGAGCCATTGTCGTACTATATCATCAGTCTTGGTTGTCATTGGCTCAGGGCCTGGCTAAATCTGCAGGGGACCACCTCATTGGAGACAGCTGGGAGCAGCTGTGGCCAGTGGAGACTGACAGCCAACTGTGAACTTGAGATGAGCCAACAGAGAGGGCAGCTGCTAAAAATTCCACAAACACTGACTAGCACTACCCATCTGCTTGAAGAGAAGCACTGTGTGGAGCGGGGAAGGAGCTCTGGGCTGATCTGGCCACATCTGGAGTGTTGAATTCTGTCTTAGGAAGGGTATGGACAAAATGAGACACTTTTTCAGGCCTTTGGACTAACCTGGGAAGAGTAGCAGAGTCAAGGCAGGCGTCATTATCTGCTGGAGCAGATCACAGGCATAGGGCATTTGCTGTGAATTACCAGTCTGGGGAGAATATAGGATATGGAGGGGAGAAAACAACCCAAGTTCAGGATGTAGAGCAAAGGGTCAAGAGAAGAGCATAAATTTAGTAGACAATGAGCAATTAGCACACTTCCCGGGTTGTCAAGGACGTATTTTTTAAGCCCCCCAGACATACCTTGTGAAGGGGAGCAGGGTGATGAGGAACAGAGACCATGTCTGGGGAGCAGTAGCTTGAAGAGCTGGGCATGGCAAGCGGAGCGGGATGAGAGCCGTTTTAAGATACTTGAGATGTCAACTTGTAGAAGAGGGTTTGGGCCACTGAGTAGACATTATAGGAAACCAGACTTTTGTGCAATAGTAAGAAATTGTTTTGGCATCAGGAACCGAAATGAGAAAGATTATGTCCTATGAGGTAGTGAACTCCCTGTCACTACACATATTCAGGCTATTGTAAAAGAGTTACTTGTATTAAGTAGGAAGGAGGTAAAGGTCAGTGGGAGCATTTAGATCCTCCACTCTTACTTCAGCAGGCCCAGCTCAACTCTGATTTGATTAAAGTGTCGTGGGGCATTGTAGGATTTTATTATTTAAAGGGATATGCCCCCCAAAAAGCAAGAAACTAGAATTGTTATGATGCTTTTTAAAAGTTTTTAACTGACAGATAATAACTGTATATATTTATAGGGCACAATGAAATGTTTTGATACATGTTTACATTGTGGAATGATTAAATCAAGCTAGTTAACATATTCATCACCTTGCATACTTATTTTTTGGGGGTGAGAATATTAAAATCTTAGTGATTTTGAAATATACTATGTATTACTATTAATTATAGTCATCATTCTGTGCAATGTAAACTAAAGCTTATTCCTTCTAACTAAAACTTTGTGCCTTTTTTTTATTATTATTTTGAGACAAGGTCTCACTCTGTCACCCTGGGTAGAGTGCTGTGGCATCATCATATCTCACTGCAGCCTCAAACTCCTGGGCTCAAGCGATCCTCCTACCTCAGCCTCCCAAATAGCTGGGACCATAGGCACGTGCCACCATGCCCGGCTAATTTTCTCTATTTTTGCTAGAGATGGGGTCTCACTCTTGTTCAGCCTGGTCTCAAACTCCTGAGCTCAAGGGATCCTCCTGCCTTGGCCTCCCAGAGTGCTGCAATTACAGGTGTGAGCCACTGTGCACTGCCAACTTTGTGCCTTTTAATCAACAACTCCCATTTCCCCCTTCAGCCTCTGGTAACCACTATTTTACTCTCCATTTCTATGAGTTCAACTTTTTTAGTGGTGTGATTCTTTGCTTTCTATTACAAGGAAAGAAACCATGACAAATATTTGAACAACTGAGTGCTGCTTGTTTGCATAACCAACCAAGAGATTGAAATATGTATATAAATGAGGACTCCGTGTTTTAATTCAGGTGAAGTGACACGGAGAGTCTGTAAGTTTACCTTTCTTGGTCTTGTAGTTTCGGAAGCATCTTTGGGTATTTCTGTCTTTAAAAATTTTTAAAGCTATTTATATTAAACTCAACAAATGTTTTTAGCACCTGCCAAGTATGAGGCATCATCCTGTACTTTGACAACTGAAAAACCTTAAATTAACCTCATCAGTGGGAGCATCTTCCATATTTAAGAATAGTCACAGCACACAACAAATATAAACAGCGATGGCAGTGGACATTCACTGGTTGCTTACCCAACATGATTTCTCCCTTCTGTCTTCGTTAAATAGCCTCCATTTCTGTTTGGGATCTATGTGTTTCTGAGGAAGCTCGATTAGGTGGTAGAGCATGTATGTTGGGCTCAGCTAATTAGTACATTAAATCCTCCTTACCATGATAAGTTCAAAGGCAGCCACATGACCTAATCTGGGCCCATCAGAATGTATTTCAGGATTGTCACTGGGAAGGCTGGAACAGCCTTTTTCTTGCTTCACTTGAGCAAGAAATTTGTGGTCCTGGGACATGAAGGTAGTAGCTGTCATGCAATCATCATAATGCTAGTTTCAGAAAGAGCTGATGCTAAGAAGATCAGAATAGAAAAATAGAAAAAAATCAGGCTATTGGTGTGACATCACCCAGTTGCTAGAATGAATCTTGCCAGGAACCAAAACTACTTCTGGACTTTCCAAACACATAAGCTTCCTTTATATTTAAACTAGTTCAACTGAGGTCTTCTTTGACTTAGAACCAAAAAATTTCTTAGTGATCAATATGGTGGTTATTTCGGGGTGGTGGGGTTACTGGTTTCATTTTATCCATTATTTAACTGTATTTCCTAAATTGTGCATAGTTAGCATGGATTAAATATGTAACAAAAAATAACCAAGAAGCTTATCAACATGCAATCACAGCATCCAAATTGTGGAAGTTATTTCTCCAGGAAAGCAGACATTCTTAACTAAGGCTAAAGCAAGACACACTTACAGCTAAGCTAATCTGTTGCCTCAGTTGGATCTCTGATGGCATCTTTGATGACTTTCTGCACTGCCATCTGTGTTATTGTACTACAGATAATTCACTAGTTTTGTAAATTTACTTCTCAAATAATTTTTACATAGATTGATGTACTCTTGTCCAGTTGCTTTCTGGGGCACAGAGGAATACCCTTTAATGACTGCTGCATCTCTTGCCACTGCTTTTTTATTTTTTCAGCGCTAAAGGAACTCAATGCTGTGCTCTCAGCCATGTAATATTTCCTTCCTTTTGATTTATTTAAAAAAAACATATTTGTGGTCAATTTTAAATCTATAGATATATAAAATTTTAAATATAACAAATTGCAAGAAAATAATAATATAGAAGGAGAACCTACAGATTGAGAGACTTACAGGCAATGGCTATATATGGACCTTATTTGAATCCAGATTCAAACAAACTGTAAAACAAAACAAATGTTAAATTAAACTAAATTTCGCCTGAGACTACCCATACTGTGAGTCCCTACTTAATGAACTAACAACCTAACCTAGTATATAAACAAATTTGAAAGCCTAATTTAGGAGTAAACTTTGTAACAAATAGCTGGGTGTCAGCCAGTCACAGACTGCCAGCCGATCAGACCATGTCCAAATATGGCAAATGGTGAGCTCCAAGCTGTTTCTGTACCTCACTGCTGTTTTCTGCCTATAAATACTCCCTGCACAGCTGTGGAGCAGAGCTCTCTGGACCTCTTCTGGTTCGGAGTGATGCCCGATTCATGAATTCTTCTTTGTTCAACTAAACTCTGTTAAATTTAATTTGTACAAAGTTCCTCTTTTTGCACAAAAAACATTTTGAGATAGTTGGAAATTTAAGCTCTGGACATTTGAAATATTAAAGTGTTATTGCTGATATTTTTTAGGTATAATAATGGTATTGTTTTTATGTTTTTTTTTAAGTGTCCTCTTTTAACAATACATACTGAAATGTTTAGGAGTGAAATAATATTTCTGAGATTTGCTCCAAAATAATACAGAGCAGGGAAGTGAGTGAGAACATAGATGAAACAGAATTGGTCATGAATTGATAATTGTGGAAGCTGAGTAATGGATACATAGGGGTTCATTAAACTAATCTGTTTATTTTTTTCTGTGATAAAAAAATTAAAAAGGCCTGGTGTGGTGGCTCATCCCAACACTTTGGAAGGCTGAGGCAGGAGGATTGCCTGAGGCCAGGAGTTCAGGACCAGCCTGAGCAACATAATGAGACCCCATCTCTACAAAAATGAAAAAGTTAGCTGGGCATGGTGGCATTTACCTGTAGTCCCAACTCTCTGGGAGGCTGAGGTAGGAGGATTGTTTGAGCCCAGGAGTTTGAGGCTATAGTGAGCTATGCTTGTGCCACTGCACTCCAGCCCAGGCAGCAGAGCAAGACTCCATCTCTTAAAAAATAAAAATTAAAGACTCCCTTTCACTTATTTTCCAGTGATAATCAGTATTAACAATTTGATATATATTTCCAGAAAATTTTCAATGCATAAATTATGGAAAGGAGGGTAATGGAAAGCGTTTGGTTTTGGTTTTATTTTATGAAATGGATTCACTATACATGCTGTCTTCAGCTTGCTTTCGCAGGGGGAGCTTAATATACCATGGACATTTTGCCATTTAATTTTATATTGGAGCACTTGGTGATTTTTTTTTTCTAAAGAGAACCAGAAAAATCCTTTGCTTCTATAACAATGTAGCCTCTGTACCCCGGGAGATAATTCTGCCCTTTTGTGCTGAATATCTGCACTTGAAGTACAGTGTTTTTGTGGGCTTTGGCCAGAGAAAGCTTTAATTGCAAGTCTGGGGCAGTTTATAGTCATGAATCTGCCCCGGCGCAGGGAAAGACCTTTCCCCTCCCCGTATGGGGCATGGGTCCAACCTTGTCCCCAGTGTCTTGCTGTCAGGCAGCATTTGCACACCTGCTGGAAACTCAGCACTCTCTGTTGCCTTCTGTTTGGGGACCAAACTTTTGTGAGAGCTAGAAAAAGCGTTGTTGAATTCCTGTTGCTTTTTTGTGATCTTATGTAACGTGAATTCTTAGTAACTTGTGAATATTGGTAAGAGAGAATTTGTGTGAGAGAGTGGTTTGTTTTTTTACAAAAATAGGGTGGATGAATAGGTAATCAGCCTTGGCTCCGGGTTGGCGCTTTCTGTTATTACTGCTGGGAAATTGACACAATTTAATGCCAGCGCACCTTTCAGTATCTCCTATTGTTCATTTCCCTTTTATCACCCTGGGAAAAAGAAATACAATCCACACTTAGAATCCGTTCTCTTTTCCCCTAACCCTTAAGGAACACAGTGAGTGTCATACTTTTCATGACGTATTTTCAAAGTGCTTTAGAACATTGCTATCATCATTTCACTCTCTCATCAGATATTTTTGGAGCAACCACAGCAGGTCCTGGAATAACGTCATTTCATTCACCTTGCTTCTTTATAATGTTGATAAGGAAAAATCTCGATTCCCATCCAGGGCTGCTATCTGTATGGAGTTTGCACATTCTCCCCACAGTTTCCTCTGGGTACTCTGCGTTCCTCCCACATCCTAAAGATGTGCACATTAGGTGAATTGGCACATCTGAGTGGGTGCATATGTGTGTGCCAGAGGGCCCTGCAGTGGGATGGCATCCTGTCTGGTAGGGCTGCTGATACAGGCTCTGGCCACCCAAGACCCTGAACTGGAATAAGTGGGTATCTTACTTGTTTTTATTAATCTTTCTTAAATGTATATATAGCTCATATTTATTTCAGTGTTTAGTATTAGAAGTGTTTTGTATCTTTTTTTAAACTGTTATTTATTTGTTTATATATTTTTTTATTTCAGCATATTATGGTGGTATAAATGTTTAGGTTATATATACTGCCTTTGCCTCACCCAAGTCAGAGCTTCAAGTGTGTCCATTCCCCAGATGGTGTGAGCCACACCCATTAGATGTGAATATACCTATCCCCTCCTCCCCCTCCCACCTGCCCAACACCTGATGAATGTTACTACTGTATGTGCGCATAAGTGTTGATCAATTAATACCAATTTGATGTTGAGTACATGTGGTGCTTCTTTTTCCATTCTTGGGATACTTCACTTAGTAGAATGGGCTCTAGCTCTATACAGGATAATATAAGAGGAGCTAGATCACCATTGTTTTTTGTGGCTGAGTAATACTCCATGGTATACATCTACCACATTTTATTAATCCACTCATGTATTGATGGGCACTTGGGTTGTTTCCACATCTTTGCAATTGTGAATTGTGCTGCTTTAAACATTCTAGTGCAGGTGTCTTTTTTATAGAATGTCTTTTGTTCCTTTGGGTAGATGCCCAATAATGGGATTGCTGGATCAAATGTTAGTTCTACTTGTAGCTCTTTGAGTTATCTCCATATTACTTTCCACAGAGGTTATGCTAGTTTGCAGTCCCACCAGCAGTGTATGAGTGTTCCTATTTCTCTTAGACCTAAGGCACGAAACTATAGGAATTCTAGAAGAAAATGTTGGAAAAACTCTTATAGATGTTGGCCTAGGCAAAGAATTTATGAAGAAGACTCCAGAAGAAATCACAGCAACAGCAAAAAGAAATAAATGGGACCTGATCAAATTGAAAAGCTTCTGCATAGCCAAGGACACTATCACGAGAGCAAACAGACAACCTGCAGAACGGGAGAAAATATTTGCGTGCTACACATCCGATAAAGGGCTGATAACTGAATCTATATAGAACTCAGGAAAATCAGCAAGAAAAAAATCAAACAACCCCATCAAAAAGTGGGCAAAGGACATGAACATAAACTTTTCAAAAGAAGATAAACTAATGGCTAACAAACATGAAAAAATGCTCGGTATCTCTACTCATCAGGGAAATGCAAATCAAAACCACAGTGAGATATCACTTAACTCCAGTGAGAATGGCCTTTATCAAAAAGTCCCAAAACAATAAATGTTGGCGTGGATGCAGAGAAATAGGAACACCCCTTGGATTTTTAAATTCATCTTGTGGGATTAAAATTAGATGCTACTGTTGATTTGGTTTAAAAGGTCACTTAAAAAGGGAGTTATTTCTGTGTTTTACTTAATTCAGCTAACTTTTATTGAGTACCTACTATGTCCCAAACATTGTCATTATTGCTAGAAGTATAGCAGTGACTCAAACCTGGTCACAGACTGTTGAGGATTTTTTTTTTTTGTTAGGATTACTGTCTATAATGCAGTTTAACCCAACCACATGCCAACCGACCACATGTAGAGCAAACAAGGTCAAATTCTGTCTGGAGCTGCCTAGACTAATCTCCTTAAAGAAATCTCTGGACAGGTGGGGCATCTGGCACCTGTGGTGACTTTACATCATGCCCCATGGAATAAATGAGGGAATGGGAAGACAGAGAGGGAAGCAAAGGGGAAGCTGTTTGCCCAGACCCCACGGCACAGTGTGGAGCCTTCTTTGGGCTTAATTCACTGTCTGCCCAAACCTGAGAGGCTCTTTGCAAGGTTAAACTGATTCTAGTTTAAACTAGAGCTGGCCAGGTAATTTTTAAAATCTCTCCAAACGAGAAGAACCACACATTCTTTTCAGCTTGCCAATAAACTTAAATAACAGACAGTAGTCCACTTTGAATACATTTAAAATGGATATTGTGCAAAATTTCGTACTTGAACTGTTCTTTGAATGTGTAAACTGAGCATACACACGTTCCCCATGGCAGCTGGAATAGAGACAAAGGTTGCTCAGTTCTACAGGTAATCACAAAGCATTTCCTCAGATAGGCTTTGGAAAAGATAAAAACATACACACTCAAATCCAACAGTAATATTCAAAACAGCAAAACTTTGAGATATTTTTTTAGATGCCACCCTGCCTCTTTTGGGTGCGTTTGGTCCAGGCACTAATGGATGGTACAAGAAACTCGGAGACCGTCTATCTCATTCCCCAGTTGGGGTGGGCAGATGAGAAGTCTGAGGCCTGGAAAGGTAAAAATTGTAAACTTCAAGTCGTTCATTAGGGAAAACATCAAAATCAATTCTGGGTCCTCTGATAGCAAACATGTGCTACCTTCTCCACTCGCTGCCTCCCCTGCCCCCACATCCCACATAAACACGTCAATTTCAGAAGGCTACTGAGCAATTACTCTTATAACCGTAAAATATATAATGGGTGTGGGGGAGGGACTTTGCTGGGAAAAAGGAGGAGAATGAGTTTCTAATGCCAAAAGTTAGGATCAAAGTACTTCTAAAACATCATTGAATTGAATCAATGGAGGAGAGGTTAGTTCGTACATGAATTATAGCTTGGTGGAAACAACAGCATCATCGTGCTTGGGTTGCACATTAAAGCCATAAAATGATAGCAGACTCAAATGCCAGTCCATGGGCTACTCCCAACAACAGCTGTCACTGTAGTGGGTGGATTTGGCTCCGGGCATTTTGGTCACCCTTATGCGTTCCTGTGTTTGCTGTTTGACTCCCGGTGAGTACACACTGCAGATCACACAGACTCGTAGCAGAGACTATCTAACCCTCAGATAACCAGGAGAGTCAGAGCTTAGGAATCAACGCATGGCCTTACTTTGACTTTTCATTTAAACTGCTTGAAGCTTTAAATGTTTCTAGCTGTTCATATATATTAGAGGGGAAAAAAGAATAAGGGAAGACCTTCAGATATAAGTGTTCTGAAAGGAGGGCTCGATAATTCTAAATGGCCAACAAAACAGGGCAGGCCAGAGGCCATTGAGGATTCATGCCGCATGAGAGCAAGAAATTACTGATTGGATTGCTTTGATGGATGGGTATTGGGAACTTCTGCAGCATGCCCTGCAGCACCTAACAGCAGGACAGATGTTTCCAGCACTGAATCTTTGTGCACTTCTGCTCCTGGGGAAAATAGTACCCACTCCCTACCCTAGTCAATTACATGCATTTCTTTCAATGATTTTTCTTGTCTGAGTATGACTTGCTCAGTTCCTGGTCTAATCAGAGAAGAGAGTCCCTGCTGATTACTCTGTCTCCAGACCTCTTGCTTGGGACGTGCATTCTCATTTCCTAGACCAGTAGTTCTAAAACCAAAAAAAGAGAAAGAGAAATGTTCCATACCTACCAAGTAATTATGTAATGGATGTATATAGTATTTTCAAAATTTAGAAGACATAAAGTAGGCCTCTTTCCCAATCCTGTACTCTTCCCAGAAACAACCACTGTTAACTTTCTATTCCTATAGAGATATTATATTTATATACATGTATATATACACTTATATGCATACACATATCTATTTAACTATCCTTTTTATTTACACAAATTGTAACATACTATACACATTATTCCATACCTTACCTGTTTTTTTTGTTTTTGTTTTTTGTTTTTTTGAGACAGAGTCTCACTCTGTTGCCCGGGCTAGAGTGCCGTGGCGTCAGCCTAGCTCACAGCAACCTCAAACCCCTGGGCTCAAGTGATCTCCCTGCCTCAGCCTCCCGAGTAGCTGGGACTACAGGCATGCACTACCATGCCCAGCTAATTTTTTCTATATATTTTTAGTTGACCAATTAATTTCTTTCTATTTTTAGTAGAGACGGGGTCTCGCTCTTGCTCAGGCTGGTTTCGAACTCCTGACCTTGAGTGATATGCCCGCCTCGGCCTCCTAGAGTGCTAGGATTACAGGCGTGAGCCACCACGCCCGGCCCCTTACGTGATTTTACTCATCTTAGAAATTGTTCCAGGATGGCACACATAGATCTGCCATACTCTTTTTTTTTAATAACTACAGAATATTTGTTCCATTCTTTAAATAGACCATCATCTACTTAACCAGCCTTTTATGGTTGAACATTTTGGTTGTACAATCTTTTGTTATCCCAGCAATAGTTAAGAGTATATTCTTGAACATAAATCTTTGGGCATGTGTGCTAATTTATCCATAGAATCAGTTTGCAGAAATAGAATTACTAGGCCAAATGGTATATACTTATACATTTTAATAGAAATTGCCATATTGTCCTCCTACGGGGGATGTATTCATTTCCTCATTTCCAGCAGTGCCTAAGAATGCACACCCCATACCTCCTTCCCCATGCCCATCTTCACCTAGGCCATATCTGAGTCTGTCTCTTGTATGGGAGAAAGTTTTGGTCTGGGGATAAGCATGAGTGTCTTGAAACCTCACTCCATGGGCATTAGCAGTCTTTCAGTTGCAAGTCACAGAAAGTCTACCTCAGACTGACTTAAGCCAAAAATTTTTGAATAAAGAAAAAAAAAGAAGAAATTGATGGGCACATACAGCAAAAATCAAGAGTCAAAATGTGCTTCAGGGGCCGGGCGCTGTGGCTCATGCCTGTAATCCTGGCACTCAGGGAGGCCAAGGTGGGTGGATCGTTTCAGCTCAGGAGATCGAGACCAGCCTGAGCAAGAGTGAGACCCTGTCTCTACTAAAAAAAATAGAAAGAAATTAGCTGGACAACTAAAAATATATAGAAAAAATTAGCCGGGCACGGTGGCACATGCCTGTAGTCCCAGCTACTCAAGAGGCTGAGGCAGGAGGATCGCTGAGCCCAGAAGTTTGAGGTTGCTGTGAGCTAGGCTGACACCACGGCACTCTAACCTGGGCAACAGAGTGAGACTCTGTCTCAGAAAAAAATGTGCTTCAGGCACAGCTGGATCTAGGGCGGGCTACACATTGTTGCTCAGCTTCCGGGGGCATATTCACGTTGTATGTGTGCAAATGGTGCCCCTGGAGTTAGTGGCCCTACATTCTGGGGCACAGCTGAAGTTATGGGGATTTGGTCTCTTTCCATCTCTCAGCCTTGTTTTCCTGGGATTTGCCTCATTCTCAGGCTGGCCTTCTCCAAGTGATAGCTCTTGGTTTACATTCTGTCAGCGTGGTAGCCTCAGCCAGGAGCTTCTCCTCTGTCAGTTAGCAAGAGTCCCACATCTGCTCCCCATTGATCTGGCCTTGGTCGGGCGCTCATCCCTAACAGTCGATCACAACTGGTTTGCTTGCCTGCCACCCGGTCCCTGTTCTTCTGATAGTAGTGTGTTGATTTTCTTCCTGGGCTCTCAGCCTGAGCAAGTTCCCCAGGCTTGGCCTGTCGGTACCCATCCTATTAGCGGCCAAAGTGATTCTCAGTCTCAGACACCACCACTCTGGCCACTGACCTGTCTGTGGGCTGGGAGAGTTACAGATGAATAAAATGGGATACCAATGTCCATAAAAATCACCTGGGGGGGTCTTGTGAAAAAGCAGATTCTAATGTATTATTTAATAGATCTGAGGTGGGGCAAGATTCTGCATTTCTAACACACTCTGGGAGGATGCTGAAGTTGCTAGTTCAAAGAGCAAGAGGATATAGTGTGGATCCAGTGACCTCTCAAAGTTCCTTCTAGTCTCATAATTTTGAGATATCATAGCATGCACAGAAGACTATGAAACAATCTCCAGGTGCAGTAATTCCAATTTGTGTCCATTTCACATGGCAAAATCACAATTTCATGATTACAGTTATCAAAAAACATAGTATTATTAAAACATTCATTCATTTTAGAAATAAAATTCTGTTTCCTGCCTTGGTGGGGTTGAGGAAGGAAGCCTTTGCTGAATTTCTCTTAAAGAGTTGTGCTTTTGACCGGTGCTGGCAAGGAAGTTAACTTTTTCTTTAGGGGACTATAAGTTCTTTGTTTTCTTAGTGGGAAAAAACTGCTGTTGATTCTACTATCAAGCTAGTGGCTTTCTTGTGCTTTGCCTGAGGAACCAGTTTGCCTCTGGCAAACACTAAGCTTTATATATCTAGTTATCCCATCATAGCTAGGTAGCCTGCTGGCAAAATCTGGGGGCAGTATACTGTTTTCTTAGGAATAACAAAATCAGGCTCTCTCTTGTGACCCACTGCTTTTTAGGTTTTCTTTTTAAATAAATTCTTTTCTCATCGTCTCTCAGAACTAATATCTCAGTGTGGGACTAACTTGAATAGCGTTAAAGATTGTCTTTGCTCTCCCTAATTCAGATCAGGTGTTGAGTGGACTCTCCCCCAACACCCAGCACCATTTATTGAAAGACAAAAATGATTGCTTTTGTAAAGCACTTTCATGCCTCCAAAATATGAGGTTAGATGGCATTACCAGAACGTCCCTATTCATTCCAGAGATTGAAAAGGGGGAAAAAAAATTTTTTTAAAAGGGGCTCAGTAAGTTCATGCCATTGTCCACTGGGTATCCTCATGCCTGAGGAGCAGTGTGTAGCACTGCTTTAAAACCATGCCTACCGCAAGGAAAACTGTGGCATCAAACGTGTCATTATGTAAATAGGTGCTAATGAGCAGGTGGTACAGAGTGTACCATGATTGAGTGTTTGGCTGTTCTAATAAGAAAATAACAGACAGCTGGATTTTCTTCTCCTTTTTTTTGTGAGTCCTCACACTCATTCTGTTTTATAGATACAACTTCTACCAGAAGGCTAGAGAATTCTACAGAATTTGCATCTTGCGCTTCATTTTCTTATTGCTAAACTGTTACATAAAGCCAGTCCCATCTGTAAGCTTAGAAAATAGCTTTAAGACTTAATTATTAAAAGGTAACATCTCCTCTATAAATACTGTGGTGTCCACATTTGCCTTTTAAGATTGATATAACCCATCTCCTAAATTGGAATTAAAATGGTCAAGAAATGGGATGCTGAGGCCCTCTCTAGGCTCTCTGTATCTGTGCTCGACTCCCTGAGTGGCAGAGCTGCCCTTTGATGACACCCAAGCTGGCCAGTCATAGGTGCACAAATTGCATCTTGCAGGTAGAATGGAAAAGAGAGGGGCGTTTATTGTAGCAAGGGGTCATCTCCATCCATCAGCTATAAAAATAGCAGAGACAGAAGGTTTGGGGATTTGCCAATTGGCCAAACAACATTTCCCAACAATTTTTTATTGAGCACCTGCTGTCTTCCAAGGCATGATGGTAGGCTCTGGGTACACAGTGATGTATTTACCTACTGAGCCCTGACCTCAGGGAGGTAACCTAAATGAGCCATTTAATTTCTCTGGACTTGACTGGAAAAATAAAGTTAATTCCTGACCTCACAGGGTTGGTGTGATAATGAAACACATTTTAAAAAGTATAAAATGTTAAACGCAGAGTTCCTTAGGTCAGTATGGTTGCACAGCCTTGGCAATGTCCTTGACCTTAATAACCTTTCTAGGATCAGCTGTTCTGCTTGTTATCTGCTCTCATGAAGTTATCCTCACATGGCCCTCCCTTTGCCCTTTTGTCCTTTTGTGTTAGTTCCATTTTCCTTTCCAAGGATGATCCCATTTTCCTGATTCTCGAACAATGCCAACTTTTTATCTGCTTTGCACAATACTCTTCAGAAGGAGGGGCCTCCTAAGAAATTCCGTAGGTATTTGATAAGAACTTGGAAAGAGAAAAGTGACTATTCATAGACGATACTGAGGGGGAAAAAAGTAATTTTCTGTATTATACAAGAAAAATCAGATACTTAAAATAACACTCCAGAGTACAGTTGTCATGAGACATCTCTGTCATTTCCTAGAGTTAGAAATAAACAGAGAACAATTTTGGAGTTGGGCGAGTAGCCAGCCTGTCGTTCGTGGGTAGGAATGATGAGGGCCGTGCTCTGGGTGAGCGAGAGGGCGGGAGATGCGTTCTCTTGGGTGAGACTCGGAAACACGCAGGGAGACTGTCTGAGAATGCCTTTGCCGTGTGTGTTGGAGGAAGACCTCAAAGCTTGCATTTAAAAGACCCCTGGCCTGTCATAGTCTTCCAGGGTACGTTTTGGTTTTCTTTTTTTTTTTTGGCTCATTGCACAAATTTTATCTGTGATCTATGATTAATAATTGCGAGAGTCGCTCCTCTCCCCTCCGATTCTCATGTCCAGGGCAATGCGCATCTGCGTCTCTCCGAGCTGTGTCCCCATCTCTGCATTTCTTTCTCTCTCTCTCGCCCGGCCCCACCCCCAAACTCTCCAGTGCACTTGCGTGATTTCACCAAAAGTGGGAAGGCACAGCAGCCCTCATATCTGGACCCCCTAGAGAAACGTCTTAGGGGATCTTGTTTCATACTTTGTAAATTGTACAATTAAGTGATCTTAAGAGATTAAGAGCTGCTTCTTCATTCCTGACCAAAACAAACAAACAAACAAAAAACAAAGAGGCTGCTTAACATCATGGCATAGTGTGGCATTGGCAAACGTTTTTCGTAAAGGGCCAGGCAGTAAATATTTTAAGTTTTGTGGACCGTACAATCTCTATTGCCAATTACTCAGCCGATGTATTGTGAAGGCAGCTATAGGCAATATGTAAACAAGTGAGCATAGCCATATTCCAATAAACTTTATTTATGGACACTGAAATTTGAGTTTCCTATAGGTTTTACGTGTCATGAAATATTATTCTTCAATTTTTTTCTACCGTTTAAAAAATGTGGGCCTTATAGAAACAGGCTGTGAGTTAGGTGTGACCCACAGACTGTTGGAGTTTGCCTACTGCTGACACAGTGGAAGAAACTCAGAACTAGCAGTGAGAAGGCTTGTGTTCCAATTTCAGATTTACTATTTTTTAGTTTTGACACAGCTATTTAAGTTCTAACCTCAGTTTCCGCATCGGAAAAACAAGTATGAAAAGAGGGTAAAAAGTAACTTTAGAGTGGAGAAATCTGACAGATACTGTCTCAGCCAGATGATCAAGGTTAACATCATCAGTGGTAGGTCATTGTGACAGAGTAAGAAATATCTGGTCTTTGTCCCCAGTTCCTGACACAGAGCTTCTAAAACCCTTGGAATTTCCAAAGTGGTAGGGGTGATGGGAGCATCTAAGTATGTATGTTTGTATTGATTGATTGACTGATTGAGACCAGGTCTCACTCTGTCATCCAGGGTGGAGTGCAGTGATACCATCATAACTCACTGCAGCCTCGAAATCCTGGGCTCAAGTGATCCTCCTGCCTCAGCCTCCTGAGTAGTTGGGACTACAGGTGGGCACCAC
>CAUYRT010062650.1:0-12540 GCA_963574885.1 Lepilemur ruficaudatus | reverse complement strand
TCCACAGATGTTATGATGTGTGGGTTCCAGTGGTGGTCTTCAAAGTAGGCCAAGTGGCTCTGTCCTCAGGCCCTTAGGAGGAGTTCACAGATGCCAGTCATGTTGGACAGGGTGGGGCAATCCCCAGCCTCCTGGTAGTGTGCTAAGCCTAAGTGGGCCTGGCCTTCCCCTTCCCCAACCCCCATGGTACACATGGTTGCAGGCTGTGTGTGCCACCGGGGGTCCTGAGAGCAGGCCAACTGAGGGTAGGGCAGGTGATCCCTTGGCCCCCACGCAGCATGCTTGGTGGCAGCATCAGCAGCAGTGGTGGTGGGAGGGCAGGTGGTAGTCCATCCTTAAGGTATGTGCAAGTGTGCAGCAGTCATGTGCTGGTAGGAGCAGGTGGCTATCAGTGGTGACAGCCCCAGGCAGGAGGCTTTCAAGCTCTGGGAAGTGCTGGCTTCTGCTCCCTGTGTCCCAGGGGCAGCCTCCCCGTGGGTTGCACTGCCATTCCCCAGGGTACAGGATATTGTATTGGCTAGAGTGCTAGGGACTTTGCCACACAGCTGGGTCCAACACATTGTGCTACTGAAGTCTTCTGGGTGGACACAGGGGCTGAGGACGTCAGTGGGGCTCTAGGGATGTGGAAGTTCAGGGGCTGTTGGGCCCCAGGGCAAGACACAGTCTGGCAGGGGCTGAGCTCTCAACATGTCCCCATGCTGCAGACGCTTCGGTGTCCAGGGGTGTGTGGGACCCTACGCGAGCTCTCTCTCTGGAGCAATGCCACTGCGTGGTCTCCAGGCAGTTCCCTACACTAGTCTCAGGGCCTGTGAGGGTCTAGGCGCTCTCCTGTGGCTGGAATTGCAGGAACCCATCGCGGGAATGTGACCTGCTGGGACCTCTTGCTCATCCTTTTCCTGCATGGGGATGTTCCACTGGCTCTCAGTCAATTGTAATCGTGCCAAACGCCTCACTTCCCGCTCCGTTCATGCCTCAGGTGTTTCCCGTCACTTCTCCGCTGAATCCCAGCGTTTTCTCTCAGATGCTCTATTCAAAGTATGATTATCTACTCATTTTTGTGGTTCCTTTTGTGGAAGAGGAAAGTGCCAAATGCCTCTAGTCAGCATCTTAAAGCCCCTCTGTGATGGTGAATTTAAACTGCTCATATATAAACATAAATAAGGCACCGCTTCGTGGAATTCAGTGTATTTGCATTGCAAGGACATCCTTTAATCCTTCTTATCAAGGAATGCTAAATTCTCCTCCACAGTCTTAAAATTGCACATGGATGTCAACTCAAGGCCAGAGAGGGCAGAGGGAACCTGTTTCTGCTACTGGCTCTCAGTGTGAGCAAACCTGGAAACACTTTAATCACACAATGATATAGCATGTTTGGGGAGACGTCACTCCCCAGACTCTTGTAAAGTTACAAAGCCAGTCGAGCAAGCTGTTCCACCTCAGTCTCTAGTGTGTAGAGAAAATCCTTCTAGAGAAGAAGTTTACTGATACTAAATAGACCTTACAAATTGGGAGGTCTAGAAAGTCTAGACTAGCAGGCAGGTTTAATATTGGTGACTGTGGACTATTTCTGTGTTGAGCACTAAATAGTGACTACATAGCAGACCAAAGTATAACAACGTCCAAAATAAGAAAATAGAAAAAGAAGAAAAACAAAGAATAATTTATCAATATGAAGATTTTTTTTAGAATCTTAGCCTGGCTGGGTCACTATTGGCATAGACTTTTGAGCCATGCATGACTGGCAGAGTGTTTCTCTGTAATAAAATCTTTCCTTATTTTAAGTAAAAAAAAAAAAAAAAAAAAAAAAAAAAGTTAAATTCTTTTCCCACATTTTTGTCTGTACTCAGGACTTTCAACCCTCCTCAGAGACCAAGAGAATGGCTGAAAGACTGGAATGTAACCCCTGGTTGCTCACTCCCCTCACAGGAGCCTTTGTCAAACAGCCACTTGCTACCTCTGTAAGTCTGTGTCCTCCTCTCTGCAAACTGCCCCTCTGACTCTCCCTGGGGTGGAGAGAGAACAGAGGGCCATGAAGAGTCTTTCGGGGGCTTGTCACACAACACATGAAACAGTGCTCTTGTTTTGCTCTCGGGGCTGTCACATGCTGATGAGACACAGTAGGTCTCTGGATTGATCTCCAGCAGGAGCCAGAGTGAGACTGAAATGTCTCCCACCATGAGGAAGGAGAACAATGCCGGTGTCATGGGAGGATCATCCCAGCGTGCTGGCCTGAATTGACAAGGGTCTGCTCTGCACCACTTCAGATCTTCTGAAACATGCAGCTCTCTGAAAATTAGTACTGACTAAATAAGGAAATAAATAAATAGTTATTTTTTTCTGAAATGTACTTACTTGGATCAAATATTGCCTTTCCCTCATATGGCTTAATTGAGAATGGCATAAGGTTCATGATCATGTCTTTACTGACATTTTTGATCAATTACTAAATGGAATTGTGGAGAAGTAAGCATGCTCTCTAGAAGGCACACAGAAGCTGCCTTTATGTGCAGGAGTCAACATTCCACGTTCGTTGTTCAAGTCACTTCTTCTCTTGCACTCACTTTCATCTCTCAAAGAGACACTTTTGCAGTCTATGTGTGCTCCTATGTCTCAATGTGCTTCCATATAAAGTTCAAAGGCTGAGCAGTATATATCATGTGCCAGACAGAACACTACACATGGGAAGCTGTGACTCGTCCAGACTGGTTTGGATCATGTCCAAATGTCATGCAATTGAGTCTGAGTCCTACAGCAAAGGGAGGATAAACTTCCCCTATCCTGGAGGGTGAGCATTTTTAGCAAAACAATACTCTCCCTGGGCTTCTTGGCAACAGACAGGCTTCCTCAGTTAAGATGGATGATGTGATTAGCATAATTAAGTCTACAGACACCCAGAGGATCACCCTATTAGGCAACAGTTACTGATATTTCCATGTGTCTGCCTACTTCTCTCTACGGCATCTATTTTATGTCAAATTGTCTAATTTTACTGCCCAGGCAGGTTTGTGAGGCGCATTCACTGTGATTGAGGAAGAATGCTGTGGGGTATTCACAGAAACCAACAGGGAGAAAGGGCTTAGGAAGTCAAGCTTGAGCAACATCTGGACTCCGTTTTTGTTGGGCTTATTTGTCAGTGAGTCTAAAGTGGTGCCTTCCCTCCTTCGTCGTTTAATCCTTTATTATGGTTCTTTCCCGCTCAGGTCATTTTCGTTTTAGAAATGAAAAATCTCTGCTAGCTCTCAGGTGTTGTTACCTCGCTTAGGATTTTTGAAGGATGAAAAATGTCTTCTAAGAGTGCAGGGATAACAGATGTTGTTCAAGAAACTCTACAGCCTACTTGCTTTAGAGCAGGGATCCGCAAACTGTGACCTGCAGGCCAAAACCAGCTCACAACCTGATTTTGTAAGCAATGAAATGTGTTATTGGAACCCAGCCATGTTCGTTTATTTACATGTTGTCTGCGGCTACGTTTGCACCACAATGGCAGAGTTGAGTGGTTGACAGAGATCCTGTTGCCATAAATCCAAAATATTTACGATCTGGTTGATTTCAGAAAAAGTTTTCAAACCCATGATTTACAAATTTGATTCCAATCTGAAAGTCAGTAAGTTGTCTAAATATGAGGAAATGCTATTAAGATGAGATTTGGCAAGATTTAATATTTAATGGTAGTCATTTCATGACAGTTGCCAGGAGCTAGGAGGAGGGGAAATCTGGAATTGCTGTTGAACAGCTATCAGGTTTTAGTTATGCAAAATGATTACATTCTAGAGGTCTGCTATACAACATTGTGCTTATAGTTAATAATGCTGTTCTGTACACTTAAAATTTGTTAAGAGAGTGGATCTCACGTTAAATGTCCTTACCACAATTTTTACAAAGCATTGATGATAGCTGTTTCAGTGACGTGCTGGAATTAGCCTTTACTAAAACAGGATAGCTGATTTGTAAACAACCAGGAATTTTGAAAGCCAGTTGTTATACTATTGATAAGTGGAAATCAGCCATGGTAGGAGAGCTTGTACTGTGCAAATCAGCAGACACTACCAATCTGGACTTCATTTGTTTGTTTGTTTACTGGAGAACCAGTTTACCAGTACATTGCAATGAACAGACCTTATACTCTCTGTGAAGAAGAAAGAGAAAAAGAGTAACAGGTTCTGAGAGGAAACAGAATAAAGAAAATCTATCTCTTTCTTATGCATTGGACACGCCTGTCCTGGGCACCATCCAAACTGCAGATGTTTAGCATGGCTATCAGCAATTCCAAACACAGTAGATGTTAGTAGCCAGAGGAATCATGCAGTCCTTTTTACCAGAAATGATCGCTGATAGAAGGTTGTATATCTGGTGAAGGAGTCTAAGTATTACCAACTTTCAGGGGTGGATGCATGCAGAAGTATATCAAGTTCTAAGGGTGAGACGTTCTACAAAATACCTCACCTTTCTGATTCTTTCTATGTTTATATTCCAATGTTCTAACTTCACAATTCTTTCATGAAAAGGTGACTCTCAAACTTTAAAGAGTATTTAAATCACTCATTTAAACAAATAAATAAAATTTACAATTCCCAGCTCAATTTGAAAAAAAAAAATTCATGCAGTGGATTTGAGGTGGGACCTAGGAACTTACCTTTTTAGCAATCATTTCAACTGATTCAAGTGATTCTTTTTGCAGTGGTCCATGAATAGAACCCTGAAACCTTTTATCTAACCAACTCTTAAAACCTTTATCTAACCATAAATTCTAGGCATGTAAAAGACCTAAGATGGCATCCAGGATGTATTAACACTCAGTATATTTCAGTTTGCTCCCTTCTCCTTCTTGCTCAGAATTGTGTTATAAAACTGAAGAAACTTGGAAATCTGCCCTTTCATAAATTTGGAGCTTTTTTCTCCTCTGACTACACAGTTTATGCTTCTTCCCAGCCCTGGTCCAGATTTGATTGTCACTGCTTCATGTTGTGGATATCATGGAGTAAGAATTCTCAAGCCAACATAAACAAGGAAGTATAATGAGACGTCAGATAAGGTTGTATGTCTTTCTTACAGTTTGTAATTGATGCTGAGGTGCTCTGCCCAGATCCCACCCCTTCTGGATAAAGTTCTTTATTTCCCACCTACCAGGATGGTTGTCTGCTCACAGCTGAATCCCTGTAAGAAATCAGGCTGGTCCTGATGTGCTGCCTTTCCCAAGGTTCTGCTTACTCCCACAATCATTCTGCATTTATTGACAGGGAGTAGGAATGCACCCTCTGTCTTCAATTCAAGACAACTCTAAAGAGCTATCTCTGACATAAAGCTCCTGGTGGAATCAACCCAGGCCTTTGTTGCAACTACATTGTATAACTCTTTCCTTTGGCCACTCCAGCTTCCCTTATCTCCTCCCCTTTCCCTCAGGTGCTGTTGCTGAAAGCACTCCCCAATAAACCACATGGATACAAGTCTCTGTTTCAGAGCCTGTTTCCCTAGAACTCTAATCTAATATACTACACAACAGCTTTGCTTTTCAGGACCAATTTGAACCCCACCTTGAGTTGAATGGCTTGATTTGGGAAACCAGCTACTTCCCAAGATTTCCCTCTCCAAATTAAAAATATCTTGGATGAAATGGGTCCTAAAGGCAAAAAAAAAAAAAAATAGATGGAAAGTTCCATTCCAGGTCTATATCAATAATTTATTCCTGACACAGCTTATATTATAATGTTACCCTCTCTAAGTACTGTATTTGACTTTTTTGGAAATACAAGGATTTGTTTTTAGAGGAAAGATACATAAGTAAAACTCTAATGTAAAACAAAAATGATGGAAGCCAGGCGGGGAGAGTAGACTTGAGTAACAGATGAGTAAATGTTTTGGATATGGAAATGGGTAAGGGTAACACTTCAGGCAGAGATAATACGAACACAGACCAAAAAATAGAAAACTACTTACTTTGTTGCTGCTTTAACACAGAAAAATAAAAATGTCCATTTTGGAAGACCTCCGAGAAAACAAATTTCAAGATCCCCACTGGGCTATATGCAGAAGCTTCTCAAAATCGTAATTCCAATCTGCAGAAGACCCCTGTAAATGAATCCACCTGATAAAGCAAATATTACTCTAAAATGCTCCTTATTGCTTGAAACCCAAATGGAAGTGGTCTCCTTGACTAGTCACCAATAATTGTCCCTTCTGCTGTGACTTGACTTGAGAAGCAGTTTAAGAGCAGATTTGTCCTGATTCGTAAAGTGAGTTGGAGATTGAATTTGTATTATGAGTTAATAAGACCATTTCCCTAATTCTAATACTTGCCATCACATGGAAACTCCGCAGTGATTTAGGATGACAGAATCACTGAATTTTAGAAAAGGAGAGCCCTTAGAGATCATCTGTTTTTTAGACTTCCATAGATGAAATTATCGTGACCTTTGGTTTGGACCTTAGATTGACCAGGATTTAGGGTTGCCACGTACTTCTTGCAACATTGGGAAAAATCACATAGCCTCTCTGAACCCCAATCTCCTCACCTATAAAATGGAGATAATAATATATTACTAAAAGCTTAGTAGCAGAGAAAGTTGGTAAAGCATTTTGCACAAAATAAGTACATCATGCATAGTAGGCTTACCCCATTTTTCTCCATCATTATATATGTAAAAAGACAAAGACATGATGAATGAGGTTAAGTAACTCACACAAGCTAATTAGGGGGAGAACTAGAATCAGAAACCAGGTTTGCTGGTCCAGAGATGGCATTTTCTTCTCTCCAACATAATGCTTCTCTGGGCCAAATTTTCATTAAAATGTCCCTTTTCAACAAGTCCTAATACAAATAAAATTCATTATCCATGTATCTATAGAACATTAGGAAAAAGACATCCTTATCTATGACATCCAAGTAAAGGGCAAGTTATTTAAAGGCTTTCTATTATTTAAAATGAAAGTAAAACCAGAGAGGCTTACTTCTTATCCCACACAATTTTTTTCAGTGATTCTCAATAATTAATATGGATATGATAAGGACACATCTCTATGTGTGGGTCTAGTTTACTCTGGATCAGACACCTTCCCCCTCATTTGCAAATTCAGACTAGGAAAACACAGTGGTGGCCTGATGTCTGATTTTTTCACAGATACCACTTCTGAAGTGTCAATCTCAGGCATAAAGACAGACTACAGAGATCCACATGGAACAAGGATAACCAGGGTTAACAGCAATTCACAGCATCAATCACTTTTATTGCCCCCAAGGCAGTGTTTCCATTATTTATGCTGCTGGGTGATCTGCTATATTTATGATACAGCTAGTTGTCATGGCTTTAAAAATATGATGGATTCCTAAATTAATCTCATATTCCTTGTCTTGAGCTTGAAGCATGGGCAGTCACGAGGAGTACAGAGGTATCTATAATCACAGAGTTAAATGCCCATGGGTCATGATGAAGAAGACTGACCATTAGGTCCCAAATGGGTTTGTGTCAATAATGCTAATACTCTCTACCTATGTTTACAGATTGAGTGCTGAAACTTATTCTATCAATATTTATCAGGGCAATGACATGTCCAAGTTCTTTGGGAGATTTAAAGCATGAATAAGACACAGATTTGCTCCCCAGGGTGGTTTGAGTCCACTTACAATTAATATTTGACAGCATAGGATATGTCTTAGAAATAAATATAAAATGCTGGGAATTTTGGAAAAGTGAGAGACCATGCATTGCTGATATTAGGAGTGATGATAAAGATGATTCTGGTATTTGGGGACATATGAAGAATGAATAAGCTGTTGACAAGAGAAGGTGAAAAACAGTTCATGTTTAGAGAATGGCATGAGCAAAGGCATAGAAATTGAAGAAAACAATTGAAAGGCACACAAGAAATTATTAAGTTGAAGAGTACATAGAAGCCAGGTCCTATAAGATAGAGAGAGAAGTTCTGACTTAATTGGATGATGTTTTTTGTAAGGAAAGAGCGCCTTGCACGTTAGGTTAAATAAATTAACCCACAAAATGATTATGAATTGGAAAGAGCAAGGACATAATCAGCGAGCTACTGCAGGGATACAGGTAGCAAGAAAGGACACAGTAGGAGCAGGACTGGAAAAGTTTAAAGCATGTGAAAGGGAATGACAAAAGGGACATGTAGACAGAATGAGCACTAAAATTGCTGTAGAAATTTGACCCTATGTCAAGTAGCCAAAGTCCTTACTATGGCCTACAATTACCTACATGATCTAGGCCACTCGTATCTTGATAAGCCAATGTTCTATGACTTTTCCCCCCTGTGTACTCTACTCTACATGTACTGGTTTCCTTCTAACCCCTCAAGTGTGGCAAGCACTTTCCGAATAAGAATGTTGCCCTAGAAAAGAGAAAGCTCTTCACCAAGGTAATTATATGGCTCCTTCTCTCATCTTTTCTGAGTCTTTATTCTAATGTCCCTTCTCAATTAGGATTACTCAGATATCCTACATTCAATTGCAAACCACCTCATTCCCAGCCAACCTCATCGCCAAAGCTCCCCATACTCCTTCCCTACTTTCATCTGTAGCACCTCTCATCTTCCCAAATGTAATATAATGTATCTATTTAGTTGACATATCACGTATTGTCGATATCTACCTGCTCGTATATGAACTCCACAAGGGGAGGTATCTTTGTCCACTTTGTCTGCTGATGTAATACCAAGTCCTAGAAGAATGCCTGGTGTAGAACAGGCAGCCAGTGACTGCATATTAAATGAATAAACCAGTGCAGCTTATTGACTATTTTTCCCTGTTGGTTATTCTTGGATCCCACGGAACCTCATCATGTTTTACTATCCTATTTTTGCATTTCTACACAGCACATGGGGCTTTACCGGTTTCTTGCATCACGGACAACAGTTCCAAGTTTGACTATGTTGAATTTACAAGTAGGACAAGAATGTCTTATTCCAGTGGGTGGAGGCTCTCTGAAATTATTTTTAAAATGGACCTACTTTTTGCACCGTTGGGAACCTTACTCCTGCCTTGATGCCTTGTAGGCTGTTCTAAAGAAATCTCATGTGTTGCTTCATCATTCAAGTCTTACATTATATTTAGGATACTTTGAAATTTTAATTAGGAAATGTCTTTGAATATATCCCTTGGTAATTAATAGCTGTGATTAGAAACAGTTTTCCATTTTCCTCCTATTTCCTTTAAATCAAGCTGAAGAATTGGCAGAATTTTGGCAGAAACAAAAGGAGTGATTCCAATGTGATTTGTAGCAGCTACCCCAAGTAATTTTCATTTTCCCTCCTGTATCTTCTCCAGAGTGGGAGCACCATTTAATCTGTCATCTCAGAAAATACTCAGTGCCAGTATATCAATACCCTTGACCAGTCACAGTTATGGTCCTTTCTAAGTGGCCAGACAGCTGAGTTAAAAGGTGAAAAGTTATGAGTAATAGCCACTAAATTCTTCTATGTGGACTTGTATTGATATCTTGCCATGCATTTTCTCTTGGCATGTGCTAAGCTGTAGGACCATGACCTTGCTTGGGAGGTAACTGTCAGTAACTACATAAGCCTGCATGAGCAATCAGACATGTTAGTAATTTCAAGTAGATATTTGGAGTCCTCAAATTCCTTTTATATTAATATAATCTGTGTGGAAAGACAATAAAGACGACAAATTGAAAACCAACCAACAACAGATAGGTTCCATGTATCCATCATGTGCCTAACAATGCGCTAAGAAATGTGGAGTTATGACTATGTTCCTTTGGTGAGTAATAGAATGTGACTAAAAAAACCAACAGAACAAGGAATAAGAAATCTGGGTGAATAGAAAACCACACTTTAGGTATTTTTCATGAGTTTAAAAAATAAAAACCAAAGTGACAGATGCAAGTCGTTCTGAGCTTTTGAAAGTATTAAAATATCACCTCATTATAAAAGTAATACGTATGATTTATAAAATATTTAGAAAAACAGAGATTTAAAATGAAAATAAAAATTGCTGTTGTAACAACTTCAGAAATATGCAGTTTGAACATAGTGGTGGATATCAGTTGAGTGCATTCTCTCTCATGCTCTTTTTCTTTCTCTTTTTGTCATGAATATTTCTCCATGCTTGTGGAATGCTTTCATAAGTAAATAACAACAACAACAACACCTAGGATAATCTTTGAAAATCCTGAAGGGAGGCAAAGATTTGGCACATTTACTGTGCTGACACTCTCCCAAGAGCAAAACATGATTACAGAGTGCTTTTCCTTGGAAGTGGATTTTAGAGATAAATAGTGGCTTAATGACTACAAAGTTGATGTCAAAAAATGCTATCATCCAAAAAAAAAAAAAAAAAACCAGCATGCAGATTAAAGAAATTACAGGCAAAATTCTCATATTATAATTCCTCTCATATGAAATGTCTAGAAAAGGCAAATCTATAGAAACAGGGAGCAGATTAGTGGGTCCATGTAGTTGGGGATGGGAATTAGGGGTCTCAATAGGGGGAAGGAAATGTTCTTAAACTGATTTGTGTGAATAGCTGTACAACTTGGTAAATTTACTAATAATCATTTAATTGTATACTTAAAATGGATTAATTACATGGTATGTAAAGTATACTTCAATAAAGTTGTTTTAAAAAAAATGCTATCATCATCATCAATGAGAATTTGCTGAGAATATCTCCACACTCATGGAAAATATATACAATTGAGTATATGGGGTGCATAGCTGGAAATATGATCAATAACAAAGTATAACAATTAGTGAAAGTCAAATGCACAGTGCAGACCTTTTGGTTTATAGACTAGCCTCGTTGGACACATGCCTGGGGGCTTGTTAGAGATATAGAAACTCAGCCACTACCTCAGATTCATTACGATTATGCACTTTTGTCAAGATCTCTAGGTGAATCCTTTGCACATAAATTTTGAATGCACTTTCAAATATATGTCAAGACTGTTCATTGGAGGCAATGCTTAACGAAGCCAGTGAGGTTAGAGAAGCGTAGAAAAACCTCTAGGTGTACTGCAAGAAATTTCAACATGAGTAGTAAAGAGAACAAGCAATAACAAAGTACAACACAACCAAAACAGGACCCTGAAGTGTACATACACACTTTGGAGACAGCCAGCATAGATAAGCTACAGCAAGGACCACTGGTTTAAATATAAATTATGGATGGCAAAATTGAAATTGAGAACAGTTTATCCATTAATGTATTTTTTGCTGTGTCATTTGGGGAAAGACAGCCTTAAAACAGTTTTAAAGATGTAGCTGGAAATTACCACCCAAGGATCACCATTTGAGAAACACTAAATTATGTCAGGGCTGAAAAAAAAAGTTCTTGTCCCACATATTGGAAATTATTTTTGAATATTTGCAACTAAGTATTTAATTTCCATCAAAGAGAGAGTCAGTCAAAATGTACAAAGCCAAGCTAGAGAAATAAGGTTACTATGACAGTTGAAAATATAATAACACATTATGATTTATTGGATATGCAGGAAGAAAATATTACTACTATAGTTATTTATTTTACCAGATTTTAAATTTATATTATTGTTTCTACTATATAATGTATGTAATATTAGTAAAATTTTATGTTTATATAGTCTATAAGAGACATTATAAATACATTATTGGGTGGTTCTTATAAATTTAAATACTTTACTGATAGGGATATATTTATCACAAAATTATACATTTATTGATTTTAGTTTAAATTTTAATGTATTTTTCTTTATTTTGGCATATTATGGGGGTACAAATGTTTAGGTTACGTGTGTTGCCTTTCCCCCTCCCCCCATCCGGAGTCAGAGCTTCAAGTGGTCCATCCCCCAGATGGTGCGCATGGCACTCATTATGTGTGTATATGCCCATCCCCTCCTCCCCCCTCTCATCTCCCGATGCCCAATAAATGTTATTCCTATATGTCCACTTAGGTGTTAATCAGTTAATACCGATTTGCAGGTGAGTACATGCGGTGCTTATTTTTCCATTCTTGGGATACTTCACTTAGTAGAATGCGTTCCAGCTCTATCCAGGAAAATACAAGAGGTGCTATATCACCATTGTTTCTTATAGCTGAATAGTACTCCATGGTATACATATACCACATTTTATTAATCCACTCATGTATTGATGGGCACTTAGGTTGTTTCCACATCTTTGCAATTGTGAATTGTGCTGCTATAAAACATTCAAATTCAGATGCCATTTTTACAGAATGTCTTTTTTTCCCTCAGTAGATGCCCAGTAATGGGATTGCTGGATCGAATGGTAGTTCTACTTGTAGCTCTTTGAGGTATCTCCGTATTATGTTGCACAGAGGTTGTACTAGTTTGCAGTCCCACCAGCAGTGTAGGAGTGTTCCTATCTCTCCGCATCCACGCCAACATTTATTGTTTTGGGACTTTTTAATAAAGGCCATTCTCACTGGAGATAAGTGCTATCTCACTGTGGTTTTGATTTGCATTTCCCTGATTATTAGAGATTTTTATCACAATTTTTCCAAAAAGTTTGCCAATACATTACTACTTAAGTTTATGAAATAGTATTTTAATGATATTTGTTTTCATTTGT
>CAUYRT010062649.1:0-10863 GCA_963574885.1 Lepilemur ruficaudatus | reverse complement strand
GATTTTTAGTGAATTTACCAAGATGTACAGTTAATCACATAAATCAGTTTTAGAGGAATTCCTTCCCCCTATTGAGACCCCTAATTCCGCTCCCCAACTACTTTTCAAGCATGTCCCACCCCTCCACAGTGCCCACCACGTAGCTCAGACGTGGGCTCACCCCCCACTCTCCAAATCCCTAGTGATCACTCCCACCATTTGAGCACCATAGTGTTAATCAGTCAACACTAGTTTGATGGCGAGTACAAGTGGGGCCCATTCTTCGGATCTTGTGTCACCTCGCTTTGAATAATGGGCTCAAGCTTAATCCAGGATAACATAAGCAGTGCTAGCTCACTGTCATTTCTTAAAAGTGAGTAATATTCCATTGTGAAGATATACCAAATTTTAACAATCTACTCATGAATTGACCGGCACTTGGGTTGTTCCCACGACCTAGCAATAGTGAATTGTGCTGCCATAAACATTCTGGTGCAGATGTCTCATAAACTAAACTTTTGATTCAAAATTGAATATTTCATATTGAATTACTTAATATTTATTGATATGATGATTTGCCTAGAAATATCAAAGAAAGAAACTGAAAATATTAAAACTAATTAGAGAGTTCAGAAAAATGGCTGTAGAAGAGATCAACAATCAAAAACGAACAGAGCTTTTATATAGCTCTTAGTAGTTGACATGTAGACTTTTGTTGGCATGGCATCCATTTCTTCCACTTTTAGAATCCTTGCCTCCATTTTACTTTGTCATAGTATTCCAGTCCTCCAGGTGTTTTAGAGTAGCCTGTCGCAGTCTGCTCTGGCGTCATGGGTCAACCCTGGCCAATCACAATGCTCTACCTACCTGCCAAGATTTTTAGTTACTACAGGACTGTTGTGAAAGAGAAACTCACTTCAGCTGGTTTTGCTCTGCTGATGGCCTATAGCCCTGAAGCTGTTGACAGAGTTTTACTATGGAAAGCAGAAAGCCTGCCTGAAAAGATGGCACAGAGGAAAACAGATACAACTGATACAGAGATTTTGAGTCCTGGTGTCATTGTTTGAGTCCTTATTCCAACTTTTCAAAATAAGTCAATAAGTTTCTTATTTTTGCTTAGGCCATTTTGAGGGGAGGTTGTGTCACTAAAAACTGAAAGATCCTCATTATTGCAAAGTAGCAGCATATCATAAAACATAAGGGAAAAATAAAAATATCTTCATTCACTTAAACAAAACATTTAATATTAATACACTGAGTAGTAAGCAATGTATGTTTATATATTATATATGAGTAATAAGCAATGTATGGTATATAATTCCCATATACTTATAAGCATATATGTGTATGTATGTGTAAGAATTTTAAGGAGAAAACAAAAATACTTTATTAAAATTTCAAAAGAAGACCAAAGTGAACAGTTAGAACAGGTTTTTGGATGAGATCAGAACCAAGATGTCCATTCTGACACACTAAATTGTTCCGTGTTCCCATGCAGAGAACAAAATGTATACTTGCCATTTTAAGTAGACAGTTTACACAGGATAACAAATGACTCACAGTATACTAGAACAGACTGTAGGATAAACTTCCAGGGATGATTTATAAACCCATACCAGGGGGGATAGGTAAAAAGGTAACTGTCACAACCCAGAGATTTCTTGCCTAATTGGGAAAGTACTTCATAAAGTTCTGGCTCCAGAACCTTTTCACTTTTGATTGCTGCCTTTCCATCTTAACTCGGTTATAATTCAGGTTTGTAGGAATGCATTTGATAGGCGGGACTTAAATTGCACTGGCACCCTAGTGGCCAAGAACACTGAGAACTGCACCGTTAGATTTCTAATCTCTGTAGTACAGTGAGGTCTACGAGAAAGAGGTTGGAATGTGTGCTTAGTATAAATCATTTATGCAGGATGCAATAATATTTTTTATGAACTTAAAAAATTGATACTATGACTATATTGTGCATGATAGAAGTGGGCTTTCTAGTCATGGGAAAAGGTTAGACTATTCAGTAAATTGTATTGGTACAATTGATTATACTAATTAAATGCAAAAGTGCATACCTTGTAATTGGAGCAGAGAAGCATTTTCTTTTTAAAACTGCCATAATGAAAGAAAAATGAATATATTTAAATATATCAGAAGTTTTAAAAATTTTGACATAGTAGCTTGATCAAAGTTCAGTTTCAAATAAAGACTAGGAGAAATTAGTTTTCCGAATATAACAGACACAGGGTTATTATCCAGAACACACAGAGGCTATTATCTACAAGTCAGTTAATTACAAAAGACAAACAATTCAATCAGAAAATTACCAAAGGATATGAACATTCTGAGATAGCCAATAACACATGAAAAGGATATTAATCTCAGTGGTGATCACACAAATATATCTTATAACCATCAGAAGCTATCTAAAACCCATCAAAAAAGCAAGAAATTAATAAATTAGACAACACATATTGGTAAAGAGGTGTAGCAACAGAAACATCCATAGACTGCTGTTGCCATGTAAACTAATACCACCATATTGAAGATCAACATGGCAATATCTGCCAACTTTGAAGATTGCATATATACATGAATCCAACCATTTCAACCAGAGGTATATATTATACTCTAGAGAAACTCTTATTCATGTCATGAAGAAGCTTCTACAGAAAGGTTATTTGCAGTAGCATTTAAACTTATACACAAATTAAATGTTTACCTGTATGACAGAGGTTAAATAAGAGTACAACCTTAAATTTGAATGGTATACATAATTTAAGAGGGATGATAAATATGTGTATTTATTAAAATGAGACATCTTCAGGCAAAGTGTGGGTGTGAAAAACACTAGTTTTCACAGTATAATGCCATTATTTTAAAATTATTTAAAATCTATACATTTTCAACTGGGTACAGATGTATGTACGAAAAGTATAGAAAAAGTTTTGGAAGAAAATACCAAATGATAACAACGATTACTTCTGAAGAGGAAAATTAGGGGTGGTGATCAAACTAAAACTTAACCTTATGTGTTATGTCTTATTCTTTTCAAGGTGAATATATTCATCTAATCCTCAATTTGCGAGCTTCAAATTTTACAGTGGAAGATGTAGCAGCAGCAGAACAACAAAATCAATGTAATTTAATTGGACTTGTCACCCATTAAACAATGTTAGACTTTACAGGCTCTATCTCCTTCACTAGACATACAAAAAAATTGTTCTATACATAAATGTTTGTGCTCAAATTTTCTTTTTAGCTTAACTCCCTCCTCCTACAGGGCAAACCCCTATAATACAATTATCTCCATGCAAGTCCATTGTGTCAATAGCTGATTAAATAAAATATGGGCAGCTGACTCCAGGGAAACCAGTCCATACTGTGGAATGAATCGTTTTGTCCTCTTCAATAATTGGCTAAAAGAGACACTAGCACTGTGGTCAGTCTGTGCTAAGTGCTGCGATTGAAATTCTGTGATTGTTATAGAGAAGCAAGGTTTGTAATGGTGTAGACATGCCCATGATGAGTAAGCAAAGAAAAATAGTCTAGAGGTGGGAAGGGAAGAAGATGCAGCAACAGTATAAAGGAAGTGGAGGTGAGAAAGATGTCACAATACCTAAGGGTAAGAGAAATTAATTATTGCATTTTCTCATTTTCTAGTTCCAGCCCCATATAAGGTTTGGCTGTATGCATTTCTTGCCCTGGGCTGCCTGACTGAATTTCTGTTTCTGTGTGTGAGCCATGTGATAGCCTCTTCTATAATATGAGATCAATTTGGAGTTGCAATAGTGCCTATTACTTTTCAGAAAGGGAGGCATAAAACTTATCCCTTTTGGCTTGAACTAGTGTAGATAGATCTTTCCTCTTCATCACTTAAATTTCTTAATTAGAAGAGAAATAAAGGCCAGAGATGTAAAGTTACCTATATACAGTATCAAAGCTGGTCAATGCCAAAGGTGAGCACCCTCTGATGTCTAGTGCAGTGTCTTATCATCTAGAAGGAACCTCTTAAAAACCCATACAGAGCTTTCAATCAAGAACCATTCTGTTGTAATCTTTCCTTAAAATACGACAACATACTACTATAGAATCTCAAAAGGAACATAAATGTTAGCACTATAACATGGTGTAGCCTGACATATAACTTTGTTCCTTCAACTTAGCTACTAAGAGCTATCATTTTTAAATCATTTGTGTAATTCAAATGCTATATTAAGCGCTTTATATATAGTACATCATGAAAGCTTCTGTGAGATGGTTTGTTACGGCGGTTCACAACAAAAGAAAACAGAGCTGTAGGAAGTATAGATAAACATTTTCATGTCACACAATGTAGGTGACATGTCTATTATTTGGACACAGGCCTCAATAGTTACAAACCCTGAGCTTTTAATCGATACGCTCCTCTGCCTCTTCTTATTGGTGAATAATCCTTTACATGAACTGTCTTTGTAAGAGGCTGCCTCAGTGCTGTATTAATTGGAAGCCTCTGTCTGTCACTTTTACAAGTGGTGAGCTTTCTCTTAAAAGGGTCCCTGTCAGTTAGAAAACATATCATTTGAGACACGAGGAGACATATGCTGAATGACATGTGAATATGGGTAAATGGAGTGTGCCTTCAATCTCCTTTCCAGACACTGACTGTGGTTGTGTGACCAGGCAGGCTCTTTCCTTGCTGTTCCAAGGTAGCCCTCAAATTCCAATGTCTGTTAAAATGCTTCTTGTACTTAGAACCCTTTTCTTAGATCCACAATTGCTTTTTGTTATAATGTTGTTTAATACTGAAATTTTCTTCCTGATTCCAACTAGTTTTTTGACAGAAGCTCATAGTTAATGAAATGATGTCTGCTTCCCTGAAACCACCTCCTGCCCCATCCATTGCCAGTATTTTCTGCAGCGCAAACCAACCTCCCCCTATCCCTTAGCTCCTGCCAATCCTGGTCCCCCTCTGGGTTTGAACTTTTCAGGATAGTTATTCCTACCTTTGAGACATCAAAAAATTGTGGGTTTTACCAAGTATTCCTGTCCAGGGTCTGTACAGATCAATAAACATTCTAACATCAGTTTGCATTGTCTGTGTCCTTTTAACCTTGTTATTAACGTAAAGATCTCACTGGCTCTGGAGTCAGACAGTGCTTATAAATAGTATTTACATTATGTCATTTTTTTTCACTTTTATGGTATGTACTGGTATAAACTCACTTGTTGAGATATTCCCTTGATTTCATAAGGGCAAATAAGGTTCAGTCAAGCAGTGCTATTGAATAGCTTTATTTATGGATGCCTCATACGAGGCCATTTTCAATTGCGTCATGGAAAGGTGTGCCAGAACAGAAGAGCAGTGACTCATTGCACACGTGTACAATATAAGAAGCGATGCCTTCTACAGGCTATTGAGTGCATCTTAGATATTTAAATCTCAACAACACATACTACTACAAGTTAAGACAGCCTTATTAGTCAAGACACAACAAATGCCCTTGTGCACATGAATCCCAGAATTAAGGTGGCTAATAAATAATAATGTTTCAAACTCATTTTGTACACAAAAGTTGCTTTAAATATCAAGAGGAATGTCATATTCAGATACCACTCAGTGTTAATTGAAGTTAACGGGCTACTACTACCCATTCTTACTCTGGTTCTAAGTTTATCACCCAAGATTGCAGTAGAGATGGACAGGCTGGTGGTGAGCAAACAGTTTCTTTCATTTAGATATTTACAAGCATTTCTGAGAAAGTTCTACGTGTCAGACGTTTTTCTGAGGGCTGGTAGAGACAGAGTTGAATAATGCATGATGTCTGTCTTCATGAAGTTTACATTCTAGTGAGTGACAGATATCATAGATCTGTTAAGTTCAATCAGTACTATTCTAGAGAGATTCTGAGGCTCAGCAATACAGGCTATACAGCCAGAAAAGTGTAAAGGCTTTCCAAATTCAAATGGAAATTATATTTGAGAAGGCATCTTAGAAAACAAAATTCTTGAACTGATGTTTGCAGTATGGTGTTGGTTAGATAAAAGAAAAATAGAGAAGAATAGGCCAAGAGAAGAGAGCAGAATGAGGAAAAGTGCTATGCCATAAATGTGTTTATGAGTTTGTAGTAATTTTATATGAAGGGAGCAAAGTGTTCACGTGGGGAAATGGGTGCAGATGAAGCTAAAGAGGTTGGCAGCAGCTATATCATAGAGGGCCTTGAGTGATCAGGTGTGTCATTGTAAAGGATAAAGTAAAACTTAAAATAGCTTCATATTACATTTTTATGCATTCATAAAGATTACTTGGTAGCAGTATTGGAAATAATTTAGAGAAGACATAGATTTGAGACAGAAAGACTAGTTAGATGGTCATTTCAGAGAAGAGTTTATTACCATAGTTTAGGCTAAAGGTGTCCATAACTTGAACTAAGACAGGCTGTATTAAGAAAATGAAATAAATGGAACACATAAAAATAAGCACAATTTAGAGATTTGTATAACTGAGTAGATATAGAGGAAGAAATGAATGAAAAAAGGGGAGTAAGGAAATTTATAGGTTTTTGACTTGGGTGATGAGGTGGGGTTGGGCTGGAAAGGAAATAATGAATCCTGTATTTTACTCCTAGAATCAGTTATCTGTGGAGAAGCTACATGGATAGACAAAGGTGTCTATTTGGAAGTCATATATATCAGCAAAAGCTCAAGTTTTAGATGTGAACCATACAACTTAAAGGTTATGTAAGGAGGAAGAGCTTCCTGCCTAGACTTGATCCTTGCAGTGCATCAATATTTTATCACAAATGATAGCACATCACACATGCTATATTGTACTTTTCATATTACAATTAGCAGTATATCTTCAATATTGCTCTATATTAGCACATATCAACCTGCTTTGGAGCTTCTAACGACTGCTTGATTTTCAATGGTATACATATTTAAATCATTTACAAATATAAATAAATATTAAATAATTTAAATAATGTTTATCTTTGCAGTTACCTTTTGACTTTCTCTTGTTATTACTGAGTTCAAGCATTTTTGTATGCCTAGGGACTCTATGTAGTAAATTTTCTTTAAGCTATTACTGATTGTTTTTCTTTTCTTAATGATATTTTGTGTTCTATGTAAATTATCTTTCTATAAATATTCCAAATATTTTTTGTTTGTAGCTATAACTATATTGAATCTTTGTAATTCTTTATTTCTTTGGACAATGTCTATTGACTCCTTACTATGATTAAATTTGTGTGTTTTCACTACCTCCCCACCCTATCAACTTTTAGTTGATACTATTTTTCTTGATATTTAACTTTCAGTTTTCTGAAAACTTACACCTTTGATATATCATTCATAAGATTTGAAGCAAAATGATGCTTCCAAAGAAGTCTCTGTTGGTAGAAATATCTGAGAATGTTCTTGATTGCTAACGGCTAGGATGGCTGCACATGCCAAGCCACCCAACAGGGTTTTTGTTAATGACCATGGTCTGACCCTTCTTCAGTTGCTTGATCTCAGGAAAAGTCAGTAGTTTTGTAGCTCTTGTGGTTCTCTAAATGGCCACAGTCTGTACTGCACCATTATTTCCATCAGTGTTGGTGTAGTGCTGTCTTTTTTATAACATATATGATGTAACGTACCAGAATACATAATTTAAAAATATGATGTAATGCTTAGAGGTACTTTATAACAAAATGGATTTAAAATGCTTAACTTTTTTCTTAAAAAAAAATCAGATCAATATACCCACACTATATTCTATCTTGTCCCTATCTTCCCTTTAGGGATAAAATTTTTTTTTAATTTACTTTTCATTTATTTTTATTTATTTTGCTCTTTTTCTTTTCTTAAATTTTTAATTATTATGGGTACATAATAGTTGTATATATTTATAGGGTACATGTGATGTTTTGACACAAGCATACAATGTGAATTAATCAAATCACGGTGATTGGAGTATCCTTCACCTCAGGCATTTAACATTTCTTCCTGTTAGGAACTTTCCAGTTCTACTCTTTTGGTTATTTTAAAGGATTACCTAACTTATTGTTGATTATAGTTTGTTTTCCTATCAAATATTGTTCATTCTATATAACTATATGTTTGCACCCATTAACCATCCCCACTTTGTCCCCTCTTCCCACCCAGGCTCTGGTAATCATTATTGTGCTGTCTCCGTGAGAGCAATTGTTTTTAATATTTAGCTTCCACATACGAGTGAGAACACAAGATTTGTTGTTCTATTCTTGGCTTATTTTATTTAACACAGTATTCTCCAATGTCATCCACATTGTTGCAAATGGCAGGATTTCATTCTTTTTTGTGGCTAGGTAATATTCCACTGTGTATATATATCACAATTTCTTTAACCATTTATCGTTTGATGGATGCTTAGCTTGAGTCTAAATCTTAGCTATTGTGAATAGTGCTGCAGTAAACATGGGAGTACAGATATCTTTTTGATTTACTGAATTCCCCTCCTTTAGATAGATACCCAGCAGTGGGATTGCTGGCTTGGGTTTTTGAGGAACCTCCATATTGTTCTCTATAGTGCTTGCACTAATTTACTTTCTCACCAACAGTGTACAAGGGTTCCTCTTTCTCCACATGCTCACTGCATTTGTTATTGCCTGTCTTTTACTAAAGGCCATTTTAACTGGGGTGAGGTGATATCTCATTGTAGTTTTAATTTGTAGTTCTCTGATGACTAATGATGTTGAGTTTTTCTTTTTTTTTTTTTCATGTACCTATTGAACATTTGTATGTCTGCTTCTGAGAAATGTCTATTCAGATCCAATGCCCATTTTTAATTGGATTATTTGATTTTTTTCCTATTGAGATGTTGCAGCTCCTTATATATTGTAGTTATTAATTCCTTGTCAGATGATTATTTTGAAAGTATTTTCTGCCATTCTGTAGGTTTTCTCTTCACTTTGTTGATTGTTTCCTTTCCTGAGCAGAAGCTTTTTAGCTTGATATGATCCCATTTGTCCAGTTTTGCTTTCGTTGCCTGTGCCTTGGGAGTATTACTAAAGAAGTCCTTGCTAAACCCGATGTCCTGAGGCATTTCCCCAATGTTTTCTTTTAGTAGTTTCATAGTTTAGGTCTTAGATTTAAGTCTTTAATCCATTTTGATTTGATTTTTGTATATGGTGAGAGATAAGGGTCTAGTTTCATTCTTCTGTGTGTGGCTATCTGGTTTTCCCAGCATTATTTATTGAAGAGATTGAAGGACAAACTTTTTTATGTTTGGCGATACTGAAGCACTTTTCTATCTAGAGAGTTAAAACTGTAGAAGGAAATGTTTACCAAAAGAAAATTTTGAAACAGGAAGAGGAAGATTGATAGGGAAACTTCCCTTTGGTGTCAGAAAGAGTAAGAATCCAAGGCAAGAGCAGAGAGGTTAGACATGAACAGGATGCAGGATACTTCAACTTCTGGAACAGTAGGATGAAAGGTATAAATATTAGGTTTAGGTGCAGATAACTTCCTACGTGGATGGAAAGTAAGTGATAGTTCTCACATAGTGGTTATATTTTCTGAATGGAGTCAAATTATCAGTTGACAGAGCATAGAAAGAATGTAGGAAAAATTAGAAAAACAGTGAGAGTAGTTATAATAGCTGGGGTTTTGAACTATCTATCTAGCACTGGTGAAGCCAGTTGGCCTCTACAGAGAATAATATTTATAAGTGGATAAATGTAAATAAACATATTAATAAATGAAACAAATTATACTAAAATTCAGTTAATTTTTTAAAATTTGTGATATTGTAATATGTGTGCTTTTTAATTAATACATTAAATTAGAAGTATTTGGCAGTGGTTCTAATAACTACCATAATATTCAAGAAATGGAAAGATAGATTATATTTAAACTATCTGAAAAAATTTAATGTTAAGTGAAAATACCTGTAATTTCACATCACAGAAATTCTTAATATTGCCATTGTACATTGTACATCCTTAATTTTAAAAATGCTAAATATCAGTTAAAAGTTATGGAAAATGAAGATGTAAGATTTTTCCTATCCACACTTCAGGCCTCTGAATTCTAAGAATCCTTGCTTGAGAAATATATGCAGGATTTCCAATAAATAAAAAGTGTTGTTGGAGACAATGAATTTGGAATGGGGTTAGTTCTTGCAATTGCATTGTTTTCTGCATTTATGTCTAGGGATCTGGGTAGGTAGAAGCATGTCTGATCCTATCTTGTCTCTATTCTACATCTATGAAGAAAAACTTGTAATTCATTAATAGAATGGAATCAAACAGACTTTAGTTTTAAGAACTAGACATAGTCTGCAGACCTAAAGCTACAATTTGTATGTCCTTGCTATGGAAGGCCAGCAAGTAATTTCTTTAATGACTGATCTGTGGGGACAGTTATTCATAGGTACCTGAGCCCTCTTCTTTCTTTACTGCATGAAGAGTTGAGGGAGTGATCCTGAGATTTTTATTTTCTTTTTACATATGTAACGTTTCATTTTTTTTGTTTCAGCATATTATAGGGGTACAAATGTTTAGGTTACATTTGTTGCCTTTCCCCCCTTCTCCCCTGGAGACAGAGCTTCAAGCATGTCCATCCCCAAGATGGTGCGCATCACATTCATTATGTATGTATATACCCATCCCCTCCTCCCCCCTCCCATCTGCTCGACACCCGATAAATATTCCTATATGTCCACTTAGGTGCTGATCAGTTAATACCAATTTGCTGGTGAGTACATTTGGTGCTTATTCTTCCATTCTTGGGATACTTCACTTAGTAGAATGGGTTCCAGCTCTATCCAGGAAAATACAAGAGGTGCTATATCACCGTCGTTTCTTATAGCTGAATAGTACTCCATGGTAAACATATACCACATTTTATTAATCCACTCATGTATTGATGGGCACTTGGGTTGTT
>CAUYRT010062647.1:0-17183 GCA_963574885.1 Lepilemur ruficaudatus | reverse complement strand
AGAAAAATTAGCTGGGCATGGTGGTGTGCACCTATAGTCCCAGCTACTGGGGAGGCTGAGGCAGGAGAATCGCTTGGGCCCAGAAGTTTGAGGTCGCAGTGAGCTATGATGCTACTCCAACTCTAGCAGACCAAGACTCTGTCTTCACAAAAAAAACAAAACAACAACAACAAAAAACATATTTCAAATCAGTGGGCTAATAATAGATTTCCTTAATACACAAAGAGCTCTTACAAACCAGTGAGAAATAGACCAACAACTTGATAGAAAAATGGGCAAAGAACACCAACAAACAATTCACAGAAAAATATATACAAATAACCCAAATGTGGGAAAGGACATCTAAACTTATTCAATCAACAGGAAGCAAATCAAACCATAAGGAATTGCCACTTTTACCATCATGATGGCAATGATCAAAAAATTTGGTGAATGATTTTTGGCTACTGGTATTGATTAGTGTAGGAGGAAAGAGTCATTCCTTGATTCCTGTTGGTGTAAATTTAAACTATTTCATCATTTTGGAAGTAATTTAGAAACATCTATCAAATTTCAAATGTACTCTAACCCAGCAATTCCACTATAATCAATTATCTTACAGGTGTACTCACACATGTACACAAAGATGAATCTATCAGGATTATTTTTCCACTACTGTTTATAATCATTAAGGGTGAAACCAACCTTAAAATCTTTAAATAAGGAATGAGTTATATAAAATCGTGATGCATATGTATTCTAAAAATATTAAGCAGGTAGAGCTACATGAGCTGTTACAGAATGATCTTCAAGATATATTGTTAAGGAAACTTACTTTATTTACATTGTATTCTCCTTAGGCAATGCTGAATTTTTTTAACTACATGCATATTTTATTCTTTCAAATACAAAATACAAAAATTGGTTTTAAAAAACATGGTAAAAGGCAAAGAAATTTATAAAGTTATTTTCATAATCTATAACATAAATCTAAAAAAAATTTTATATAAATAAGCTGAAGATAGACATACCACTGTTTCTCTTTTGAATTAAGTAAAAATTAGAAGTAAATTAAATATTTAATTTTGGTAAGCTCTTGATTATGTGAACTTTATTCCTGCATAAGTGGATGTAATTAGCTAGAGCACATTGTCCAGCCTGTGATTTTCTCTTAAAAAATATTGAATACCTGGTCTACTCAGATTAATTCAGAAGTTTATGTTGTTGTTTTATTCAGTATGTCTGCCAAGCATCAACAAAATTTGAAACAATATGGGAAAGAAACATAGAGAATAGAAAAAGTTGCTATATTTAGCATGCTTAAACTCTCTCATCCTCTGTATGAGCAAAATGGAGAAACTTTAGAAATTTTTAATTATCTTACTTAAGGTTTAACAATGTGCCATTAACCCTTTTTTTCTTGGCAATGGCAGCTTTTAAAAGAATACTTTTAAGTAGAGATGTAAACTTGAATAAAGAATCAAATTAGATTATGGAAATTTAAAGTAAATTCTATACCTAAATTACATGGACAAAAGACCTTAAGTAACTTACTTTTTGACTGCCTTAAAGAGGAAGAAAAGTGAAGTTACCTGAAGCTGATGGACAAATCCAATATTAGGATTAATACAAAATCTTCTTTCTTGAACATAAGCAAATGCCTCTCTTAAAAAAGGAAAAGAAAAAACTAATGTGATGGCACTGTTTCATGAACTAAGTTTCCCAGAATTTACCTAAAGTAAGAATTTACCTAAAAATTTACCTAAAACAGGAAAGCACAACCATATAGCTTAACAGTTTTGAGTTGTAGTGGAAAAAGTACGGTCAGACTAAACATCACAATCCCTCTGATCACGAGCTGTGTGTCCTAGGGTAACTTGCTCACCTTCTCTAAACTTTATTTTTCTTATTTATTTTCACTATTATTACTGATAAGATTCCAAATAATAAAGAGAATATATAAAACGTGAAGTCCATCAGTGGATGTTAAATTTTTTTCAATTAAATAAAGCATTTGTATTCAATTAATATTCCTTTAAGAACTGACACTTTTAAGCAAAATTTTCTGTTACAATTTAAACATAAAGCGAGGGTAAAATACAAAGAGGTGTGAATGATTACTACAAGATTTTTAACTGGTATAAGACAAATTGAGAAAGGAAATACCATACACTAACCAGGCTTCTGCTTTGTTTTGGGGCAAAAATTTCATCATCTCCCCCTTTAAAAATCTATGTAGCATACTTGGAAAAGATGATTTTTTATAACAAAGACTACCCTGAACTGTGAATAGATGCTACAAACAATTCCTAGGTAATTTTTCATCCAACTATTGTTAAAGGAGAACATAATAAATTAGCCTTTTAAACAAGGCAAACACTAACACTTATGTTCAAACGTTTTAAAACTCAGAACCAATTCCCTGCAGTTAATCTACCTATAATGGGTCAATCCATCTATGCAACCTTGGCTTCTTAAAATAACAAGTTAGTACTAACTCCATAAAACCACAAAAATATTAGCCTAAGCAGATATATACAGGTAGATGAATTAGGTTAAAAGAATAACCGTGGGATAGAGGGTTTGCCTAATCAAGAATGACTACATGGCTGGGCAAGGTGGCTCACACCTGTAATCCTAGCACTCAGGGAGGTAGAGGCAGGAGTATTGTTTGAGCTCAGGAGTTCAAGACCAGCCTGAGCAAGAGCAAGACCCCATCTCTACTAAAAAAATATAGAAAGAAATTAGCTGGACAACTAAAAAATATATATATAGAAAAAATTAGCCGGGCATGGTGGCACATGCCTATAGTCCCAGCTACTTGGGAGGCCGAGACAGTAGGATTGCTTGAGCCTAGGAGTTTGAGGTTGTTGTGAGCTGGGCCAACGCCATGGCAATCTACCCTGGGCAACAGAGACTCTTGCCTCAAAAAAAAAAAAAGAATGACTACATGAAAAAAATCAGGGGAATATTAACTTCAAATTCCCAAGCCATTTCTATTAAGTTTCATTTGAATGAGAATTTAAATTGTGGCTAGGTTTTAAGTACTTTCTTACCTGTATTTCATCCCAAATGTTTCCATAATGTATGCAATAACAAACGCAGCACTGCAGAGGGAGAAAAAATTTTTAGAAAAAATCAAAAAGCACAACTCGTTAATTAAATGTTAAAGAAAGATTATCTCCATACCTTCTGGATATCCCTGCATTTCCATGCACAAGAACTTTTCCTGAAAAACAATAAAGTTATTCTGATAGAAAAACACCTGGGTCAGCAGCTAAAATATATTGAAACCATGTATCATACCACAGTAAAATGAATCTTTGTTATTTTACATCATGTACATACCACCTACATATTTATTAATTTTCAAATTTGTACAACTTATTTATGTTAACTCTGTAGAAAATACAACAGACTTTTTAGATTAAAGAAATTTAAAGCTCACAGAGAATTTGAAAACAGTTCTATAGGGATATTTAAGATAGCTTATCCAAATGAAACAAGCAGTTGGGAAAATGCAAATTTGGGTGTAGTCTAACATATAATCACAACTTCCACATCCTGGATTCAAGACAAATACCAACTGAAAACTTAACAAACAATCTCCTAAAAATAAACATCAGCTAAGTAAAGGAAATATCATTTACCTCCAGTTTGTAAGCTCTCATCAATAAATTCTTTACTCTGAAGGCAAAAGACAATGTGTTATAATAAAACATGTGGATTACTGTAAGCATAAAATACATATAAGGAATCAAAATGAAATCCACTGAGAACAATTTCCTAATTCACATGCATAAAAATTATCTTAATTCAAGAATTTACAAAATGCTAGAAACAGATTATAAGTAAAAAAAAATTATGCAGGGGCTAAACTTTAATTCAAATCTAATAAATTCAATGTGTGATTTCTCAAATTTTTGGAGATCATAAAAATATTTTCTACAAATAATTTTCTTTAAAAAACAATAACACAATTTTCAGTCAATAACAAAGTAAAAGAGGTAAGTTTTAAAATCGACAATTAAGATGTCAAATCATAAATAAATTTAAATGATATTTTTAAAATACTGATACCTACCATAGGGAAAAAACGTATTATATTTTCAACTGGATTATCTGCAATATCCAAGACTAAGTATCTGAAAATAGAATATTTTGCGATAAGCATACTTTAAATAAAATTCTTTATGTATAAAAATTAGCTTTGAATATATCTTGGTAACCACGAAAAGAATGCAAAACAACATTCAAAATATCATATTCCCAAGAACTGGGTCATAGATTTTATACTGCTTGAGGGAATATAGCCTTAAACATTTAAAGCCTTAAACAAGATGTTAACATCTCTGATATTTTAGTATAAAACAATCCAGAAACAGGAAAAAAAAACCGCAAGCAGGAACAAAACTCTCTTCTAGATCAGAGTGGACCTAAAAAAAGCCAAAAAGTACCCCTAATAGTTACTGTTCTTTTATTTCTATCAATTTCCCTAAGACCAGGAAATCGTTCTCTAAGTGGTCCTGTGACCCCTCCTCAAAATCCTTCAGAGGACATTTCAGAGAATATCCAAAGTCTGAATTAGAAGGAGCTAATAAAAACAGAAGGCACTACTGATGGAACTGCTCATGAGTCAAAGATTCACTGTTTAAAGTAATCTTTAGTAAAGCAAAAAACAGCTAAGAGAACACCTAAGTTGAAATTTTATACCTTAAAAAACATTTAAAATAAGGCATTATTAATATGCTGGGCTTATTTTATTTTGTGAAAAACTTCCACTTCTAACCTAAGACCACCTATTTAACACAACTGTAGGTAATTAACTCAGTTATGAAATCAGTTTTTAAGATCAATTTTACTTCAAAAATTACAGTTCTTCAATGATCATTTAGGTGTTAACAAATTCAAAAAATTCAGGGCTTAATACAGAGAAGGTGAAGCTCAGGATCTGAGGAAAGTCCAATTTTTAACTCATAGGAATTCTGACAGAAACTGTATCCTAAAGTGATTGAGTAGCCTATTGTATACAACAATGCTTCAGAAGAAAAAAAAGTTAACTCAGAGTCAAACTAAAATGTTTTAATGCATGCCATTTTCAATGTCATGAACTTCTAGTAGAACTATCCATCTATAAGGAGCTAGTATTTGTAAGTCTAAGAAGAAATGGTTCTTCATTCAGGATAAAGAACCTGTTCCAGGAACATATGGTTAATGTCAAATTAAAACTACATAAGACATCATTTTTAATCCATCAGACTTGGAAAAATATTAAATACTTTATAATTCTGTCTTGGAGAAATACCAAAGTAAAAGTCACCCTCACACACTTGATAGTGAGAATGGAAACTGATACAACTCACTTAAGGGCAATTTGCAACATCTACCAAAATTTAAAATGCTCATATTCTTAGATCCAGCAATTCTATTTCTATAAATTTATCCTATCAGTATACTCATATATGAATTAACACGTACAGGGATAGTCATTATATGCTACATACATTAATAAAAGCCTGGAAACAATGTAAATGTCCAACAACAGAGTGACTGACTAAATTTTAGTGTAGTCATACAATGGATTACAATACAACTTAAGCATAAAGCAGCTTTATGTAAGTACTGATATGAAGCAATCTCCAAAAAATATAAAGTAAAAAAAGCCAGTGTAAAAAATGAAAGTTATCTATAAGACTATGTTCATATATATAACTTAACACTGGAAGGATACTCAATAAAGGGGTAACAGTATGTGACTCGAGGGACAGGAAGTGAATACCTAGGGGATAGGAACAGGGAAATCTATTTTTCAGTATATTCTTTTGAACTCTTAGAATTCTACATTATGAGAATGAATTATTTAACTATTTTAAACAAAATTTATTTTAAAAATTATGTACTGGATGACCCATCTTTACAAACTGGATTTGTACAAAATAAAGTCTGATGGTATAAAACCTGAAATAGAACTTCATTAAATGTTTGCTACCCTGAAGATGTTTTATAAATCATAGCAATAATTCTTACCTAAATAGCTGTTGAAAGTTTGGTTTAATAAAGTTTGCTTCAATATTTTGTCGTATGCATATTATATGGGTTATTCCATGTTTCTGTAATATAGGTAGCTATAAAAAAAGAAAAAAGGGGAGGGGTGACAAGGAAGAGAAATAGTTTAAAATATAAAACATCATCGTACTGTAACACAGATGTTTAAAAATACACAAACTTGGCCAGGCGCAGTGGCTCATGCCTGTAATCCTAGCACTTTGGGAGGCCAAGGCAGATGGATCACTCAAGGTCAGGAGTTCGAAACCAGCTCTGAGCAAGAGTGAGACCCCGTCTCTACTAAAAATAGAAACAAATTAATTGGCCAATTAAAAATATATATATAAAAAATTAGCTGGGCATGGTGGTGCATGCCTGTAGTCCCAACTACTGGGGAGGCTGAGGCAGGAGGATTTCTTGAGCCCAGAAGTTTGAGGTTGCTGTGAGCTAGGCTGACGCTACAGCACTCTAGCCCCGGCAAGAGAGTGCGACTCCGTCTAAAAAAAAAAAAAAAAAAAAAATACACAAACTCTCATTTGAGCCTTAAATCCAGAGTATTAAAGCTAATTTTATAATAACATACCTGAAGTAATCAGTAAGATATTTTAATGATTCAAGATTAATACACTAAATGTCTTCAAAAGGTTAACAGGAATACATCTATAATTTTAGAGCGTCATAGGACCTTTATGTACGGTGTTTGGCATAGTGTTTGGGACACATAGCAAGTATTTAGTAAACAGTAGTCATATACATTGACTGCAACCTTTATTCTTCAGAGGGGACCACTAAAACACAACATAGTTACACTACCAAATACTCGAACATCACTGACCCAGTTAATAGCAAGACCCGAGCCCAAATCTCTAAACTATTCCCCACCTCCCCCAGTATACATTTTCTATCCCAAGCCAGAGTTAATTTATATAATTCACAGAATCTAATTAACCCTTCACCATTTAAAAATTCTTCTAAAGTGTGAAAATAGCAACTCCAATGACATCTCTTACATTCTATCCAAGGTTGCGTATCACTTATGGGAAATGCTTGGGAGTAGATGGAACCAGAAGTGTTTTAGATTTCAGATTTTGAAATATTTGCATACACATAATGAGATATCTTGAGGATGGGAACCAAGCTTAAACACAAAATTCACTGTGACGTCATGTTAGCATTCAAAAAGTTTCAGATTTTCGTATTAGGGATACTCAACCTGCAGTGCTTTTGGCTGTATACTTAAAAGCAATTTAACATGACAATTCTAGAAATTACCAAGTAATAAATTTTTATGTGCAAGTTCAGTAGAGGTTTCAGTGAGTTTATAGATGACATGTTATTTCACTAGCTAGAATGTTAAATTCCATGAGAGTTAAAGTTTCTGTTCAACCATTCATAGTATGTGCAATATACGTAACATAGTTCAAATTAAGTATCAAGTATGTGTCACATAGTTAAGCTGTTCAATAAATTAATTAACAAATCATGCTGGCATGAGAAATCAGAGTAACCGTGAATTGCCTATGACACCTTCAGTTTATAATTCTATATATTCCCACTTTCTGCGTTAAATAGTCCAGAGCAATAGTACTAATAATTCATCAGACAAGTAAAAAACAATTTGTGTTACGAATTGAATGTTTGTGTCACCCCAAAGTCATATGTTGAAGCCCTTATCCCCAAGATGTAATGGTATTAAGAGGTGGGGCCTTTGGGAAGTAATTAATTTTAGATGCGGTCATGAGGATTAGTACCTTATAAGAATAAAGAGACACGAACTTGTTCTCTTTGCCATGTGAAGTTACAGCAAGGCCCTAGGGGTATGCAAGCCAAGAAGAGGCCCTCACCAGAACCAGACTATGCTGACACCCTGATCTTCCTAGCCTTCAGAACTGAGAAATAAATGTCTGTCATTTTCAGACACCCAGTCTAGGGTATTTTGTTACAGCAGCCTGAGCTGACTGAGACAATATGGTCTTTGAAAGTTTTAAATGTGGATTTCTGCAACAAATTTTCTTATGTCAGCACAGTTTACAGTTCAATTATCTTTTATTTCCTGAATACATTCTGAGTTAGGGAAAGTGAGGCAAGCATTTGGTAGGATTAATCATTAAACAATCTTCTATATTTACATTTATACTGATCTCCAAAGTGAATTCAACATTCATTCCTTGGTTTATACTTGATCAATGGATTTGTTTATATAAAGCAAATTATGTTCTTACCTTGTATCTACAAACAGTTGAAGAATTTTACAAAAAGATATAGTTCACTGGTTACCAAGAGCCAAAATTTGTCCCTGTTGAATAAACTGTATTTGAATGGAATAAAAGATATGCTTAGGTCAGCTGGGCATGGTGGCTCAGCCTGTAATCCCAGCAATTTGGGAGGCCCAGATAGGAAGATTGCTTGAGCCCACAAGTTTGAGACCAGACTGGGCAACATACCAAGACCCTGTCAATCAATCAATCAATCAATCAATCAATAAATAAATAAAATAAAATAAAATAAAATAAAATAATAAAAACTAGCCAGGAGCACTGTGCACCTATAGGCCCAGCTTTTTGAGAGGCTAAGGCAGGAGGATCATTTGAGCCTAGGAGTTCGAGATTGCAGTGAGCTATGATTGTGCCACTGCATTTTAGCCTGGGCTACAGAGCAAGACCTTTTCTCTTAAACAAACAAACAAAAAAGTTATATTTAAGTAAGTGAATCTTTATAAAGGAGTTTATTCACTTAGGTTTATCTCCATTATTTTGTTTGTTTTTGGATGATGATATCTATAATTACCTGTCCTATCCTTTCCCTAGCACAATTTCACCAACTCCCTATATTTCCAACTTAGCTGTAGGTCATCAAAATGACCAGGGTTACTCTTGGTTGGTCATGCCTCAACAGTCGTGGTTTCAAGATGAATACTCTTTTCAAAAATCCTAATCTCCTAAACTTCATAAGAACATCAAATTATATCATAGAGATAGCATATTATTACTTAAATATATTAAATTCTAAATAGGCAAAGTATTAAAGAAGACATTTGTGATATGTTTGACATAACTCAAAGAGAATTAGTAGTGTTGTCATAATTCATAGAGCTGAATGCTTTAGAAGTGACAAGAATATTGCTTTACATACTAAAATGCGATCTACCCATTTTAACTGAAGAAGTCCATTACAGTTTGACTACATAGGACATCAATACAGCTGAATGTCCCTTCTCTGAAATGCCTGGGACCAGAAGTGTTTTGGCTTTTGGAATATTTGCATTACACTTATTGGTTGAGCATCCCTAATACGTAAATCTGAAATCCAAAATGCTCCAGAGCATTTCTTTTTTCTTTTTGAGACAGAGTCTCACTCTATTACCTAGGCTAGAGTGCCGTGGCGTCAGCCTAGCTCACAGCAACCTCTAACTCCTAGGCTCAGGCGATCCTCCTGCCTCAGACTCCCAAGCAGCTGGGACTACAGGCATGCACCAGCATGCCTGGCTAGTTTTTTCTATATAGTTTTAGTTGGCCAATTAATTTCTTTCTATTTTTAGTAGAGACGGGGTCTCACTCTCGCTCAGGCTGGTTTCGAACTCCTGACCTCGAGCGATCCTCCCACCCCGGCCTCCCAGAGTACTAGGATTACAGGTGTGAGCCACCGTTCCTGGCCCCCAGAGCATTTCTTTTGAACAGAGCATTTCAGATTTCAGATTAGGGATGCTGAACCTGAATAGTGCAATGCTTTGCAACCTGGAGCACTTACTCCTCTAAAGTCTAGAAAACCAGAAATAAGATGAATCACTTTCAATTAAAAAACACAACCTCTTAACCCTTGATAAGGAAAGGTTAACTAAATAAAATTCCTTATTTTGCACTTTAACTGTATCTCATTTTGTTCCAAAGCTATGATTAGTAATTATAGATGTTTAATGTTTTAGAGAGTAAATAAATTATTAAAGGTCAAATGTTTGGTACATCTTTCAAACACATGCATTTCATGAGAAAAATAAAACATAAAACCTTATTTGTGATTTGTGCTTAAACACTTAAGAACCATGGGTCCAATAAAACTGGGAAAGAGGAAGGTATTCCAGAGTGACAAATACTATTAACATACAGTATTTCTGGATGTTTCCTTAAATAAAACTCTTTATTACTATTAATAAAAAACTTACCCAAGAAAACTTAGTTAATAAAGTCTCTCTTGGTAAAGCTAACCTAAAGTTCATACCTTGCTTTTCATAGCAGAAGAATATGGGCCTAAGAACAATCCAGGTAAAATTTCCTAGAAAAAAATTGAAATATTTACCATCAGCAATTTAAATCTATACAAAGTATGTACCATATAATTGAACTTGTGGAGGTGTTTTCATAGTTGTTAGAATTATTTGCTTAAAAGTTTGTTATTTAGGGAGCATTTCCTAGCCATATTGGGCAAATGATTTGGAAGAGAAATATAAATATGCCTGTATAATATCAAATGAGACATTCTAAGTTTAAATATAGTTCTGGAAAGTCAGATATTTGAACTTCCATAGTGCTTTTTATAGGAAGTTTGGGTAGAATTAGTACATTGTATTATTGCCTTTTAGATTAATAAAACCTCTTTAATTTTAGCATAGGCATAAAAGAAATCATCCCTTTGGAATTACACAAAACCTTATTCAGCCAAAACAAAAGCAGCATAAGATAGAACGGGATTAGAGTTATTACCTACAGTTAACAGACGCAAACTCTTATTGCAAGGTAAAAAGTCCAATATCAAACATTTGAAAGTTTCAAATATCAAACTATTGAAGTTTCAACAACTTAAATAAGTACCTTCTAAATGCTCAATTCACATTTAGTCTATGTAAATTCAATACAGAAAGTTTTTAGTCTGGATATATTATAGTCTGGGTATATCATATATACCCTAGATACTAATAGTGTAATGTTGTAGTTCAGTTCTATAAGACACCATAATTATTTGTGTATAGGACTGATTTCTCCCACCAGCTTCTTGTGGGCAGAAATTACATTTTACTCATCTTTCATTCCCCATAGCACCAAGTTATAATGTCTTATAGGTACTCACATATCTTAAAAAAGTGAATTTGCATTAAGAGAAAGATAACAGATTTTTAGAAGTAAAAATATTCCCAAGAATGAGACATTGCTTAATCCTGGGGCTAGCACAGTTGACCGTAAATAATTAAGAAATGCAAAAGAAAACAAACTGCTATTAGTATTAGCTACCATTTTAATTCATTCCAAACTGAGCATGCAACTCAGTCTTCTGGGCAACTTAATTTTGGAAGCTGATTGGAAATCAAGACACAAAAATTAACAACTATTTAAATGTCTGATCTGCTATACAGTGAACTCTCCTAAATGTATCTAAGCTAGACAAAGAAAGTAAACTGCTTTCAAAAGCAATACATATGACATCCAATTTTTCAGATGAAGAAAAAGAGAGTGACTCATTAGGCACATACATATAATTACTATGTTCCTCACTCTAATCTATTTCCCATCTTTTTAAGATCTAAGATTAACCTCAATTAAAATACTTGACTAATATTTATTTAATAATGACAATAATACACGCTGGCTTGAACAAACAAAAGGTTTTCATACCTGCATCTCTCGTCTCATAGGGTAAGTCCACTCCTTAAAAACAGAAGGAAAGCACAATAAAAGTAAATAACATTATAAAAAAGTCCCCCAATTAAAGGCTAAAGAGATGACATACAAGTATGTGAATTTTTTAAAATTACTTTATACTTTAAGAACATTATATAAAAATAGATTTGGTGGGCTTCACAAACACCTGAAAATTCAAGTGACAGGAAAGATAGATTAAGGCTTTCATTAAATAACTGGGCTTTCAGAATTACTATTATATTACTTCATGCAATGGATTGAAAAAGCTCATTAATCTTAAAAATAGATATTCTAGAAGATTCTCCCAAAACTGATTCTTTAAATCAGACATGTCAAATAGATTTTTTTGTTGTTCATACCAACTGTAATCAACTGGCAGTAGATACCCAAAACACTGTGTGGAGCAAGACTCAGGAAGAAAACAGTGTCTGACCAATGAGCAGTATCTATAATAGATGAAGAATGGTATCTGATAGGTATTTGCCATTCCTGATCTAAAAAAGCTAAATGCTTACCAGAGAGCCTTTCCCATATCTCACTTGGTCTTAAGATTCTGTCTAGTTCAATTTCCTTCAAACCTATCACAAAAGAGAATTCATTTTGCCTTTGTAACACAGACCAATTATAAAGAAGTTGGAAAATAACACAAAATACCAATGGCAAAAGATAGAAAAAAATAAATGTCGGCAAAAGATAAAAAGCAGTTATAGCGAACTGAAATGAAGAATCAAATATACTATGGATAGTCCTCATTTGTAAACGGATTGCATTCCGAAAGTTTCTAAGTTGGTTGCTTAAAACTCAGAATTATTAATGGTAATTAGGTTTCCAAAGTAGTCTGTAAAAGTTTTTTTTTAACGCTTTATTTTGAAGTAATTCTAGGATTTTACAGAAAAGTTGTAAAAACAGAAGGAATTCCATTTACCCAAGTCAGAAAAGTATTTTTAACACAGAAGGTAGAAATGATACACATCTGTAATGAAGAGAGAGCAATACTCCTATAATGTCAGTTTTTTAAATAAGAGAAATAGAAAACATTTTTAATCCTGAAAACAAGATTCTAGTACTCAGCAATGTAGTAGTAGTAGACTATAAATGCATATGTGAACAAGAGAGTGAAAAAAAATCCCCAGATAAACATACACCCCCCCACCCAAGAAAAAATACCCAGCAATTAAACAAAGGATGTCCTCAGAGGATCTGCTAATCTTTCATGGCCCTAAATTTCTTTCTGTTCTTTTGTAATTGAAGTATTAAAAAGGAGGTGGTAAACTGCCTAACTGTGAATATAGAGCTCAAAGAATTTTCACAAATGTATATACCTACATAATCACCACCCATATCAAGATTTCCATCACCCAAAAAGTTCCCTCATGCCTCTTCTCAGTCAATATCCCATTCTTCAGAGGTGACCACTGAATTCTATCACTACAGTCTTGCCTATTCTTGAATATCATATGGATGGAATCATGCAGCAGTACTATTTTATGTCTGGTTTCTTTCACTCAACTTAATGTCTGTGAGATTCATCCATGTTCTTGTTTACCAGCAGTTCGTTCCTTTTTATCGCTGTTCAGTATACCACTGCATGAATATTCCACAATTTACTAATCCTCCCATTGGCAGAGATTTAAATAGCTTCCAGTTTTAGGCAATTATGAATTAAGGTGCTCTGAAAATGTTTTTACGTGCTCTTTGGTGGATATATGCATTCATTTCTCTGAACCACAGGTATTAAATGAAATTTATGAAAAGTCAATTGTTTTAGACTGAATTCCTGGCGCCAACTAGGCCCAACAGACCAGATATATAAAACCAGGATGCAGTCATTTGTGCATAGTGTCACATAATCAAACTGAACTTTGAAGTGGGCCAATTTTCCGAAAAACAAAAGATTCACAGGAACCAATCAGAAGGCGGCCCAGTTAACATGAATTGGCACAATAAGGAAGTCTTTTCTGTTTAACCCTATAAGGAAAGTAACTTTGAAATGACCAATCTACTTTTTGTTCCCTGTTTCTGCTTTCTTTAGCCATTTTCTGTAAAGCCAATCTCCTCTGCTCAGCTCACTGAAATGCCTTTTCTAAATCTTTAGATGAGATGCTGTCCAATTCATGAATCACTAATAAAAGACAGTTTGATCGTCAAGCTAAGTATGTTGTAATGTTTGTCTTGACACAGGACAGGCCTATGTCTGGCTTTACTGGTCACTGCCAAGTTTTCCAAAACCATTTCACACTCCCACCAGCTAAGTTTAGGGGTTCTAGTTGTCCCACATCCTCACTGTGGCATTATTTTAAATGGTAATATACCTGAAAGACATAAGATAAAACCTAGGATCTACTCAAAGTGCGAAATCAGATCGAGACCAAAAAGCTGGGACCCCAAAAGGCAACATCCACAGTAAAAGAGGAACTAGAGAAGGAAACAAACAAAAAAACCATCACATCCCACAGAATTCAGTACTTTTGCTTTTCTTAGCTTTGGCTCTGAGTAGAAGGTGGCAATAGTGGTGGAGTGGGGTCTTCCTAACCACAATATGGCATCCACTCAAGTTTGGGGTTAGAATTCAATTACTTTCGTGAGGCCAAGTGAGAATTTAATGTCAAATAGTCCTGGGTAGGTAGTGTCCCTGGATTCTTGGGAGAAGCAAATGCAATTCTCTCTGGAAAAACACACCCTAAACCAAGACCAGAAATAATTCACACAAAGTCCAGTGAGCCCACAATCAAAAATTGATTTTAAAAATGAAATGAGGCCAGGCGCAATGGCTCACTCCTGTAATCCTAGCACTCTGGGAGGCCAAGGCGGGTGGATCATTCGAGCTCAGGAGTTTGAGACCAGCCTGAGCAAGAGCAAGACCCTATCTCTACTACAAATAGAAAGAAATTAGCTGGACAACTAAATAGAAAAAATTAGCCAGGCACGGTGGTGCATGCCTGTAGTCCCAGCTACTTGGGAGGCTGAGGCAGAAGGATCGCTTGAGCCCAGGAGTTTGAGGTTGCTGTGAGCTAGGCTGACACCATGGCACTCTATCCCAGTCATCAGAGTGAGAGTCTGTCAAGAAAATAAAAGAAACGAAATGAGAAAAGAAAAGGAAAAAAAGAAAATAAAAGAACCACCACAGGAAGAATCAACTGAATCACATAAAGGCTGCAGATATAAGTAATAACAAAAGTACAAATCATTTGAAGAAATGAGACTATCAAAGTATAGCTAAGGACAAAGAAACTGATTTTTGAGTGCCAAATAGAATATGTAGAGATGAAAAGTATAACTGAAATAAAAAATCAGCAGATAAGTTAAACAGAAAATAGGACATAAAGAATTTATGAACTAGAAAAATGGAACTGAAGAAATGATCTAAATTGTGAGTTAGAAAATATGAGCAGTTAATAGACACAAAAGATAGAATAACATCTACAGAATCTAAGTTTCAGAAGAAGAAAGAGAAAATAAGGGAGAGATAACTTTACTAAAGATATGAGAATTTTCCAAAACTGGTTAAAAATTTCAAAAGCCTCAGATTCTGTCAGCCCAATAAATCCCAAGAAGGATAAGAGAAAGAAAGAAATACACAAGTAATCAGTGAAATGGTAACACACCAAACACAAAAAGAATTTCTTTTTCCAGACAAAAAGCAAATAGAACAATAGAAAAGAAAAGAGTCCAGAAGAACTATACATATGTAGTCAATTTTTGTGAAACTCACCAAAATAATTCAATAGAGAAAGAAAAGGCTTTTCAACAATTGGTCCTAGAGCAACTGGACAGATGTTTAGAAAGTAAGATGAATCTTGGTCCTGATCCCACATACAAGTTCTATATGGTCACACACTTTCACGAATATATGAACATAAATACAAAAATGATAAAACAACCAAAAGAAACCATATGAAAATATCTTTGCAATCTTAAGAAAAATAAAGATTTCTTAGCAAGGGCCCAACAGACTTAACCTAAAAAGACTTAACTAAGTATAAAGGGGGAAAAATTGATAAATTAGATTCCATCAAAATTAAAAAAACTTCTGCTCAACTACAGACACTACGAAGAAAATGAAAAAGCAAACCAGAATGGAACAAAACAATTGTAAGACACACAACCAACAAAAGACATGTACCAAAATACATAAACAATTCCTTCAAATCAATAATAAAATGACAAAAGACCCAATTTTTAAATAATAGGCAAAAAATTGAGCAGGCATCCTCTTACCATAGAAGATGTATAAATAGCCAATTAGCACATGAAAAGGTATTCAACATCATTAGTCACTAGGGAAATGCAAATTAAAACCACAACAAAATACCACTGCACACCCATTGGAGTGGTTAAAGACTGACAGCACCAAATGTTGGTGATGACGTGGAGCAACTTGGATTCTCATACAGTGCTGGTGAAATGTAAAATAAAATATTAAACATACACCTCCCTATTATCTAGCAATTCCACTCCTAGGCTTTACCAAAAATAAATGTAAATAAATATCCACAAAAAGACTTGTACATGAGTATTTACAACAGCTTTATTCATCATAACCTTAAATAACTCAAATGTCTATCCAAGCTATACTCATAAAATGGAATAGTCTCAGCAAAAGTACGAACTACTCATAAACACAACATGGATGAATTTCCTTGACATTATGCTCAGTGAATAAAGCTATAAACAAGAGTCCACTTGCATGATTCCTTTTATATTACGTTCAAAAACGGGCAAAACTAATCTCTGTTGATAGAAATCAGATCATTGGTTACCTATTGTGGAATGGAATAGGGAATGCCTGGAAATGGATATAACTTTCTATGTTGATAGAAATGCTCTCGTATTTTGATAGGGGTGGTAGTTATTACACTAGTGTATACTCATCAAAACTCATTGAATTGCACACTAAATATTTGTGGATTACACTCTACATAAATTTTACATCTATTAAAAAAGAGAACATCCAGACAAAAGGCAGATTACATACAAAGGAAAGAATTAGACTGACCCTAACTTCTTGATTGCAAGAATAGAAGCCAGAAGACAGGAATAATTGAAAGTGACAAGATAAAATAACTGCTAATTAAGAATGTATGCTCAGAAAAATTATCTTTCAAAAACAAGAGTGAAATAAAAGACAATTCCATACAAAAACAGAGTTTTACTACCAGCAGAAGTTCCTTCTAAAAGATGTTCTTTGAAGAAAATGTACTATCATTGTCTATTTTACATTTCTATTTTAGGTACAGAGAACCCAAGTAACTTTATTTCAAGTCCAGGTAGTCTGAATCCAGAGATCATTCTCTTAACTGATACACTATACAGCCTTTCAATGTAAGAATGAACTTCATGGCAAACATATATTTAAGCAAACATTGACTGCATAAAATAATAATGATTCGGCCGGGCGCGGTGGCTCACGCCTGTAATCCTAGCACTCTGGGAGGCCGAGGCGGGTGGATAGCTCAAGGTCAGGAGTTCAAGACCAGCCTGAGCAAGAGCGAGACCCCGTCTCTACTATAAATACAAAGAAATTAATTG
>CAUYRT010062645.1:0-45202 GCA_963574885.1 Lepilemur ruficaudatus | reverse complement strand
CACAGCAACCTCAAACTCCTGGGCTCAAGCGATCCTCCTGCCTCAGCCTCCCGAGTAGCTGGGACTACAGGCATGCGCCACCATGCCCGGCTAATTTTTACTATATATATTTTTAGTTGGCCAATTAATTTCTTTCTATTTTTAGTAGAGACGGGGTCTCACTCTTGCTCAGGCTGGTCTCGAACTCCTGACGTTGAGTGATCCTCCCTCCTTGGCCTCCCAGAATGCTGGGATCACAGGCATGAGTCACCGCGCCTGGCCCCTGATATCATTTTTAAGAGCCTACCAGAACTCTTCTCTTTTAAGAGTTTTTGGTTATGAGTTTAGCAGCCATCTTTCATCTGGACTTTTGCAAACCTGTGTTTCCAAAGACTAGAACAATGAGGTTTTTAAAAATACCCTAGAGTAGTTCACCTTGAAGATGATATTTTTGAGTATGGAAACAAAATATTAAGTATTTTATTTATATGTACTTTAAGTAAAATGGGAAAATGAATATTACCGAAATTTAATGCAAGAATTGACACTGGCACCTGTGCTTAGGCCAGTGTGAGTTACAACTCACAGGACACTGAGGCATCCTGAAAAAAAGAGTGGGAGTTACACATGGTAGAATGACAGGCACCCTACCTCAACTGTTATATAATAAACACATTATAGTTATGTTTCCCTAGTAAATGGTTGTATAGTTTCTATTATCAGGTTTTAACTAAATCCTCAAAGCAGGGATGTTTTAAAAAAATTCTGCCATAAAAGTCAAATCAAGAATAATACTGATTTCAAATGAATCACGAGAAAATGACACAACTGATAACCATTTGCTCCAAGAAATGACATATTAGTTCATCAGTCACATTACATTCAATATTGAAACAATAACAACCTGATCAGACCTGAGACAAGAAGACAATTTAAAATGATAAAGAAGTCTATTTGAAATATAGATTCATATACATTATTTTTTGAAGATTTAATATTTTATTCAATATACTTGAAACAAAATTTTGCTTATCAGCAATCCAAGTTGCTTACAACTCTTTAGTCCCCTTAATATTTATCTAGTTAGGATGTTAACCCTTTGTCTTCCAAGATATATATCAAACTATGTTTCAACTGACCTCATTTCCATGTTTTAAGAATAGCAGACTGCTAGCAATATTCCTTGCATCTGCATATAGATAAAGTTTTAAATTTTTTTTATTTCAATATATTAATGGGGTACAGATGTTTTTGTTACCCGGATACCCTGTATCTGGCTTAAGTTGGGGCTTTTAGTGTGTCCGTCACCAGAGTAGTGTTCATTGTACCCAATAGGTAAGTTTTTACTCCTCACCTTCTCCCACCCTACCCCCTTCTTCTTTTCTGATGTCCATTACATCTCTTTGTGCCCATATGTGCCCATGATTTAGTTCCCAGTTATTAGAGAGTACATGTGGTGTCTGTTTATCCATTCCTGAGACACTTCACTTAGGATAATATTCTCTAGTTCCATCCAAGTTGCTGCAAAAGACATTATTTCATTCCTTTTTATAACAGAGTAGTACTACATGGTGTATATGTATCACATTTTCTTAATCCACTCATGAATTGATGGGCACTTAGATTGATTCCACATCTTTGCAGTTGTAAATTGTGCTGCAGTAAACATTTCAGTGCAGGTGGCTTTTTGAAAAAATGACTTCTTTTCCTTAGGGTAGATACCCAGCAGTGGGATCAAATGGTAAGTCTACATTTATTTCTTTGAGGACTCCCCATACTGTTTTCTATAGAGGCTGCACTAACCTGCAGTTGCAGCAACAGTGTATAAGCGTTCCTCTCTCTCTGTATCCAGGCCAGCATCTATTGTTTTTGACTGTTTAATAATAGCCATTCTGACAGGAGTAAGGTGGTATATCATTGTATATTTAATGATACACATTAAATATATTTAATATATTTGCATTTCCCTGATGACTAGTGATGTTGAGCATTTTTTTATATCTTTGTTGACCATTTGTCTATCTTTTGAAAAACTGCTTGTGTCTTCTACCCACTTTTTAATGGGCTTGCTTTTTTCTTGCTGATTTGAGTTCTTTGTAGAGTCAGGATATTAGCTGTTTATAGTATGTATAGTTGGCAAATATTTTCTCCCATTCTATAGATTATTAACTCTGTTGATTATTTCCTTTGCTATGAAGAAGCTTTTTAATTTAATTAAGTCCCATCTGTTGATATTTGTTGTTGTTGTATTTGCCTTTAGTCTTATTCATAAATTCTCTGCCTAGGCCTATGTCTAGAAGAGTTTTCTCTATATTTTATTCTAGACTGTTTTAGGGTTTCATGCCTTACGTTTAAGCCTTTTTCCATCTTGAATTAATTTTTGTGAGTGGTGAGAGATAGGGGTCCTGTTTCATCCTTGTGCATGTGACTATCCATTTTTCCCATCACCATTTATTGAATAGACTTTTATTCCCCACTGAATGTTGTTGTCTTCTTTGTCAAAAATCAGCTGGTTGTAGGTAGACAGTTTTATTTCTGGGTTCTCTATTCTATTCCATTGGTCTGTGTCTCTACATTTATACCAATACTATGCTATTTTGGTTACTATAGCCTTGTAATATAATTTGAAGTCAGGTAATGTGATGCTTCCAGATTTGACTTTTTTTGTTTTTGTTTTTGTTTTTTTTTTTTGCTTAAGATTGATTTGGTTATTTGGGCTCTCTTCTGGTTCCAAATGAAGCATAGAATTATTTTTTCTAGATCTATGAAAAACGACATTGGTATTTTGATGGAGATTATGTTGAATCTGTAAATTACTTTAGGCAGTATGGACATTTTAACAGTGTTGATTCTACTGATCCATGACCATGGGATGCTTTTCTATTTCTTTCTTCCATCTGTGATTTCTTTCATCAATGTTTTATAATTCTCCATGTAGAGATCTTTCACCTCCTTGATTAAATATATTCCTAGGTATTTTATTTTCTTTGCAGCTATTGCAAATGATATTGAGTCCTTGATGTGCTTCTCACCTTTATGTTTATTCATATATAGAAATTCTATTGATTTCTGTACATTGATTTTGTAACCTGATAATTTGCTAAATGTATTTATCAATTCCAGGAATCCTGTGGTGGAGTTTTTAGGGTTTTCTATTAATAGATACAGGATCATATCCATCACAAACAGGGATAGTTCAACCTCCTCTCTCCTAATTTGGAAAACCTTTATTTCTTTTGCCTGTTTCCTCTGGCTAGATTTCTAGTACTATGTTGAATAGAAGTGGTGACAGTGGGCACCCTTGTCTTGTTCCAATTCTTAGTGGGAATGCTTTCAACTTTTCTCCATTCAGCATGATGTTGGCTGTGGGTTTGTTGTGTATGGCTTCTATAATTTTGAGGTATGCTCCTTTTGTGCCTACTTTGTTGAGAGTTTTCATCATGAAAGGATACTGAATTTTATCAAATGCTTTTTCTGCATCTATTGAGATGATCATATGGTCTTTGTTTTTGCTTGTGTTTATGTGGTGAATCATGTTTATTTATGTGCATATGTTGAACCATCTTTGTATCCCTGGAGTGGAACTCATTGATCATGGTGAATTATCTTTTTGCTGTACTGTTGAATTCGGTTTTCTAGTATTTTGTTGAGGATTTTTGCATCTTTGTTCATTAGGGATATTGGTCTATAGTTTTCTTTTATTGTTGTATCCTTTCCTGGCTTTGGTATCAAGGAGATATTGGGTTCATAGAATGAGTTAGGGAGGATTCCCTCCTTCTCAATGGTATGGAATAATTTCTATAGCATAGATAGCAGTTCTTTGTAGGTCTGGTATAATTTGGCTATCTGTCTGGTCCAGGGCTTTTTTTGGTTGTGATATTTTTTATTACTCCTTCAATCTGCCTACTTGTTACTGATCTGTTTAATATTTCTTTTCCTTCCTGATTCAAGGCTTGGGAGGTTTTGTTTCTAGGAATTTATCCATTTTCTCCATGTTTTCTAGTTTGTTGCATAGCAGTTTTGGTAGTATTCACAGATGATATTTTGTTTTTCTGTGGTATCAGTTGTAATGTCTCCTTTATCATTTCTGATTGAGCTTGAGTTCTTTCTCTTCTATTTCTGATTAATCTGGCTGGTAGTATATCAATTTTACCTTTTCAAAGAACCAACTTTTTGTTTCATTGATTTTTTGGGAGGGGGATTCTATATCGTTTAGTTCTGCTCTGAGCTTTGTTACTTCTTTTCTTCTTCTGGCTTTGGGTTTGCTTTGCTCTTGTTTCTAGTTCCTTGAAGTGGACATTAGGTTGCTAATTTGTGATCTGTCTTTTTGATCTAGGCATTTAAGGCTATGGATTTTCCCCTTAGGACTGCTTTTGCTGTATCTTATAGATTTTGTAAGCTTATGTCTCCCTTGTCATTTAGTTCGAGGAATCTTTTGATTTCCATCTTAATTTCATCATTGACCCAAGGATCGTTCAGCAGCAAGTTGTTTAATTTCCATGATTTTGTGTAGTTTTGAGTGTTTCCCTTGGAAATGATTTCTAGTTTTATTCCACTGTCGTGTGAGGAGGTACGTGGTATAATTTTGATCTTTTTGAATTTGCTGACATTTGTTTCATGGCCTAAGATATTATCAATCTGGGAAAATTTCCCATGTGCTGATGAAAAGAATGGATATTTAATAGTTTTGGGGTAGAATGTTCTGTAAATATCCATTGGGTCCATTTGTTTTAGAGTCCCATTTAAATCCAGTGTTTCTTTGTTGATTTTCTGCTTCAGTGTTTTTTCCAGTTTTGTCAGTGGGGTGTTGAAGTCCCTGGCAATTACAATGCTACTATTTATTCCTTATTTCTAGTAAAATTTGCTTTATGAATCTGGGAGCTCCTGGGTTAGGTGCATATATATTTAGGATAGTTATATCTTCTTGTTGAATTGCTCCCTCTACCGTTATATAATGACCATATTTTGTTTTTTAACCATTGTTGATTTAAAGTCTATTTTATCTGATATGAAAGTGGCTACACCTGCTCACTTTTGATTTCCATTCACATGGAATATTTTTTTCTATTGCTTTACCTTGTATCTGTGCAAGTCCTTGTGAGTTATATGCATTTCTTGGAAACAGCATATGCTTGGGTTTGTTTTTTCATCCATTCATCCAGTCTGTGTCTTTTAAGTGAGGCATTCAGACCATTCATGTTTAGTATTAGTATTGATTTGTGGGATACTGTTCGTCATGTTGGATAATACCTTGTTGTTTTGTTTTCCCTCTTGTGCTGTTCTTTTGTTAGAGCTGCGAGCTTTAAGTTTTGGGTGTTTTTATACTGGTACATATCTGTTGTACTGTTCCTTGTATAATGCAGTTTTGAGTATTTCCTGTAGGGCAGGTCTAGAAGTGACAAATTCCCTTAGTGTTTGCTTCTCTGGAAAAGTACTTATTTCTCCATAACTTACAAAATCTAGTTTTGCATGATACAAAATTTCTGGCTGGCAGTTCTATTTAAAGAGACAAAAAATGGGTCCTTAATCCCTTCTGGCTTATAAATTCTCTGCTGAAAAGTCTGCTGTTAGCCTGATGGGTTTTCCCTTGTGGGGCAGTTGTTGCTTTCGTCTTGTAGCTTGTAAAATTTTCCCTTTCATTTTGACTTTGGCTAGGTCAAAGTCAAAATGGGTAGGCCAAGACTGTGTGTCTTGGAGAGGTCCTATTTGCTATGAATCTTCCAGGTGTTCAGTGACCATCTCATATCTGGGTATCTGTATCTCTGGTATTATTAGAGAAGTTTTCTTCAATCATTCCCTCAAATAGGCTTTCCATGCTTTTTGCTTTTTTTTCCTCCCCCAGGGATGCAGTAATTCTTATGTTGGCCTGCTTTGCATAGTCCTGTACTTCTCTGAGTGATTGTTCATTCTTCTTTATCTTTTCTGCATCTTTGACTGACTAGGTTAGTTCAAAAAAAGCCTTGTCTTCAAGCTATGAAATTCTTTCTTCTGCTTGACTGTTATTGACACTTTATGCTGTATTTTGAAATTCCCTAAATGACTTCATTTCTTTAAGCTCTGTTACATCTTTTATCATGTTGTCGATCTCTTTAGCAAGTCTTTCATTTTTTTCATTCATGTTCTGAAAGATTTTTTTGACTTGTTTGTGTTGGTTTTCAACTGTCTCTTCAATCCCATTCATCTTATTTGCCATCCATATTCTGAATTTCATCTTTTGACATTTCCACAATTTCCTGTAGGTTGGGGTCCATTGCTGGAAACCTATTGTGATCCTCTGGGAATGTTGAAACAGCTGTTTTTTTCATGTTGCCAGAGTTCTTATTCTAGTTCTCATCTGAAATCTCTTCTGTCAACTGAAGACAGAAGTGCACCTGTCCTGCTCTGCTGGGAACTCTCCTACTTAGTGCAAAGTAGGAGAGTCCTTGGAGGACGCACTTGTGCCCTACCCTGCAGGATTGACCCAGTCCGAGATGAACAGATGTACTGTAAGCATTTAACACTGTTGCTTTCCTGCATTTCCTGCCTCACCATTCCCCTGTGGTTGTCACTGGTGGTACTGCACTACAGAGTGAGTGGATGCTCCAACTAGTCTGTCAGCAGCAGCGATTGTCAGCCCAAGCAGCTTGAGAGCTCCTCCACTCAGATCTGCAGGCAGCAATGTTTGTCAGCCTGCACCAACTTGAGCACAGCCCCAACCATGCCTGTGGGTGGCAACCACAGGCATTGTCCACCTGTGCTGACTTGGGAACTGTCCACTCTGATCCATGGGTGTCACCATTTCTTGCTCCATGTGGCTTGAGTGTAGGCCTGCTTATGTCCTCTGGCAGCAGCCATTGACAGCCTGAGCTGGCTTGAGGGGTACATGTTCAGATCCAATGTTTGTCCTATGTGCTGGCTCCAGGGCAGCTCCACCCACACCCGCATGTGTTAGTGTTTGTCAGCTCATGCTGGCTTGAGAGCTGTCCGAGTTAGGCCTGTGGGCAGTGGTGTTTTTTGGCCTTTGTGGCTTGAACATAGTCCCATGCATGCCTGTGGACAGCAATGGCTATCAGCCTGCTTGGCTTGACAGCCTCCCTGTTCCAGTCCTCTGGCTACAGCATTTGTCAGACAAGCAGTAGCTTGAGCCCAGCCCTGCCCACATCGACAGGCTACAGAGATTATCAGTCTACTCAGGTCCCCCACCTGCAATAGGGGTACACGGTACCTGCCCCTGGGACTCCCAAGAGCGCCCAGCCTCCCTGCTCCCACCCAGACTTGCAGGGATAATGGGGAGGCAGCAGCTACAGGTCTGACCCCTGGGTAGGGGCAGTGTTTTGAAGACCATAGCTTTGAAGTATATTTTGAAATCAGGTAGCATGATGTGTCTCACTTTGTTCTGATTGCTCAAGATTGCTTTGGCTATTTGGGGTATTTGGTGGTTCCATATGAATTTTATTAATAGTATTTATTCTATTTCTGTGAAAAAATGCCATTGGAATTTTGATAGGGACTGAATTGAATCTGTAGATCACTTTGGGTAGTATGGACATTTTAGCAATATTCTTGCAACCCATGAACATGAGATTTGTTTTCATTTATTTTCTGTCTTTAGTTTCTTTAATTAGGCCTTTAAACTTTTCTGTGTACAGATCTTTCACCTCCTTGGTTAAATTTATTCTTAAGGGTTTTTTGTTTTGTTTATGCTATTATAAATCATATTGATTTCTTTTTCAGATAGTTTGTTACTATATATAAATGTCATTGATTTTTGTATGTTGATTTTGTATCCTGCATCTTTACTGAATTCATTTATTCATCGTAATGGTTTATTGGTGGCATTTTCAGAGTTTTCTATATATATAAGATCATATTATCTGCAGACAGCGACAGCTTAACTTCTTCATTTCTGATTTGGATGCTTTTTATTTCTTTTTCTTGTTTAATTGCTGTAAGACTTTAAGTACTGTATTGAATAGAAGTAACAAGAGTGGATATCTTTGTCTTGTTCCTGATATTAGAAGGAAAGTTTTCAACTTTTTACCATTGAGTATCATATTAGCTGTGAGCTTGTCACATGTGGTCTTTATTATGTTGGAGTACGTTGCTCCTGTTCCTAGTTTGTTGAGAGTTTTTATTACGAAAAGATGAATTTTGTCAAATGATTTTCTGCATCTGTTAAGATGCTCATACGGCTTTTATCCTTCATTCTGTTATCGTGGTGTATCACATTTACTGATTTGTGCATATAGAATCCTTGTATCCTAGGGACAAATCCTACTTGATCATGGTAAATGATCCTTTTAATGCTCTGTTGAATTCAGTTTGCTATCAATAGCATTTCGTTGAGGATTTCTACATGTTTGTTCATCAGGGATATTGGCAAGTAATTTTCTTATGGTGTCTTTGTCTGGCTCTAGTATCAGGGTAATACTAGCCTCAGAAAAAGAGTTTGTTGAAGGTCTTCTCGCTTCAGTTTTTTTGGAAGAGTTTTAAAAGGATTGGTGTTAATTCTTACTTAAATGTTTGGTAGAATTGAGCTGTGAAGTGATCAAATCCTGGGCTTTTCTTAAGTCTTCTCTCTTTTTTTTTTTTACTCCAGCTTAAGTTTTGTCAATCCTGTTTATCCTCTTAAAATATCACCTTGTAGTTTCATTGATCTTTTCTAATTTTTGTAGTCTCTGATTCATTTATTTCTGATCTTATTTTTATTATTTCCTTTCTTCTGCTAACTATAGACTTAGTTATTTTTTTAGTTCCTTTAGATATAATATGAGGTTGTTTATTAGAGATCTTTCTTTTTTGATGGAGGCATGGATTGCTATAAACCTCCCTGTTAAGAACTGCTTTTTCTGCATCCCATAAGTTTTGGTATGTTTTGTTTCCATTTTAATTTGTCTCAAGATATTTTTTAATTTTCCTTTTGATTTCTTCTTTGACCCATTGACTGTTCAGGAGTGTGTCATTTAATTTTCACATATTTGTCAATTTTTAAATTTTTTTCCTGTTCAAAAACTTTTATGGTAGTCAATTTCCTTTTTCATAGTTTTTTATCTGCCATACTTAAATAATTTTATAACTTTTCTATAATTTGTTTTTCCAGAAACCCAAATCTACAGTAGAGCTTTGGAGTCAGGCAGAAAACCTGATTTTCAGTCCTAGTTTGGCTGTTTATTAATCATGTCCTTAAACAGTTTTTAAACTTTTTAAAATTTCACTGTGTACATCTTTTTTTCTTCAGTGGACACACATATAGTTTAGAACATTATTTTTCTCATGAGAAAGCGTGTGTTTTAGATAGTTCATATAGCTAAATTTGTTAAAACTATGGCAATTATTTAATAATGCCATATAGGTTTATATATTCGTATGTTTTCTTTTGTAGGTTTCCTCAGTTATTGGCGTGGCAATTTGGCAAATGTTATTCGGTATTTTCCAACACAAGCTCTAAACTTTGCTTTTAAGGACAAATACAAGCAACTATTCATGTCTGGAGTTAATAAAGAAAAACAGGTAATTATATTTCAGTATCTCTAAAATTTTCTTAAAAAATGGTTAGATTTGTCTTACCTGTGATGCTTTATTTGGGAAGGAGGTGCTCAAATGGAAGAAAACATAATTTAAACAGAACATATTAACTGTTAACATTATAGTATGTATTAAGTTATAGAATTATATATGAAGAACAGATTTATATTACCTTCTACATCTTTTACTAAACCTCTTTTTTGTTGTTGTTGTTGTTGTTAGAGACAGGGTCTTGCTTTGTCACCCAGACTGGAGTGCAGTGGCTCTATGATAGCTCACTGTGTAACCTCAAATTCCTGGGCTCAAGTGATCTTCCTGCAGGCACATGCCACTGCACCCAGCCTTAACATAACTTTAATACCTAAGTGATCTTTTTTGTGTCAAGGCAGTATTTCTCTGAATAAATATTAAATTTAATGTAATTTGTATCTTCTAGTCACTGTCCTACAGTGGGGAAATTCAGCATTACATCTGCTTTTTTTTTTCCTTCCCCAAATTTTCAAATTTATTTATTTATTTTTTATTTTTATTTTTTTTCCTTTTTTTTAATTTTAGCATATTATGGGGGTACAAATGTTTAGGTTACATGTGTTGCCTTTCCCTATTTATTTATTTTTTAATTAATTTATTTTTATTTCAGGAAATTATGGGGGTACAAACATTTTGGTTACATGTTATGACTTTGCCACATCCCAACCATGATTTGAGACATGCCCTTTCCCCCGCTACAATGCTCACCACATCCATCAGTTGTGAGTTTACCCACCTCCCAACCCCCCACCCCCAAAGAATATTAATACTGTGTGAGCACCTTAGTGTTGATCAGTCAGTGCCAGTTGGATGGCAAGTACGTGTAGTGCCTATTCTTCCATTCTTGTGATACCTCACTTCGGAGGATAGGCTCAAGCTCTGTCCAGGAGAATATAAGAGGTGCTAGATCACCATCGTTTCTTATCATTGAGTAGTATTCCATTGTATACATATGCCGCATTTTATTAATCCACTCATGGATTGACGGGCACTTGGGTTGTTTCCACATCTTAGCAACTGTGAATTGTGCCGCTATAAACATTCGAGTGCAGATGTCTTTATTATAGAATGACTTTTGTTCCTTTGGGTAGATACCTAATAGTGGTATTGCTGGATCAAATGGTAGTTTGACTTGTAGGTCTTTGAGATATAGAAACACTCTTACACTGCTGGTGGTACTACAAATTAGTGCAACCTCTATGGGAAAGAATTTACATCTGCTTTTTCTAGACAAAAAGTAGTCAACAAATAATATATTTCCCACCACTGAGATAATTTATTTCTTAAAGAAGTAAATTATTTCTTCTTTATGACTAAAGGTTTATTTAGATGAAATTGAAGCATATGGGAAGACCAAATGAAACAAAACAAGAAAATGATAAATTTAAGTTAGAGAATTCTCTTTTTTAAAAAGATACTTTCTGTTTTTCAAAGTAATCATTTACTCCCTTGTTACAAAATCTCAATTTCAAAATTTCCTCCTTATGTGAGTTACATCTCATTTGTCCTGATTTCTGTTTGCTTTGTTGCATCCAAACGTTGTACCACCTACATTACTCCCAAGGTCTTCTTTTCCTCCTTATAAAAATCTGTCTTCTCCTTCACCCTTTCTCTTTTTCCCTCCTTCCCACTCCTCATCTCTTACCCCTGTCCCAGCCAACCAATCAAGCTGTCCAGCAGGTTTTTTAAAAGCAAATGTTTGTGGAAAATTTTTTTGTTGCTATCTCCTTTAATTGTTTTAACATTTCTTATTCCCTTCTTTTCACAGCTTTATTTTGTTAACAAATGTTTACTGAATGCTTTTTCCTGTCTTTTCTGCTGTGGGGGTATAAAGGTAACTAAGATAATTCTCTGGACTTAGAATCAGAAGATTTGGATTTGGATCTTGGCCTTCTGTTTATTTAGCTGTGTGAGTTTTTGAAAGTCTTGTTACTTCTCTGATCCCTAGTTTCCTCATCTAAAAATGGGACATAATAATACCTATATCATAGTTTTATGTTGAGGTTTAGATGAGATTATGTGTATAGTGCTTAGCAGAGTGCCTTGCTTTACGTTAGGCAGTCAAGAAAACATACCTCTCTTTTTTAGGTAAAAACTCTAAAAATTGAAACCTTCTGTGACTCAGAATCTTCCTTCCGCTGTGTTTGGGGGTCCTGGAGACAACCCTCAGGTTCAGTGATTCACAAGAGGGACTTATAGAACTCAGAAAAGCTATTATACTAAATAGTGTATTGCAACAAAAGGATTCAAATTAAAACCAGCAAATGGAAAAGGTACACTGTGCAGAGTTCTGGAGAAACCAGGATAAGCTTCCAGTTGTCCTCTCCTAGTGGAACTACATGGACAGAGCACTTACTTCTCCCAACAACATGTGACCATACATGTGATGTGTTGCGAACAAGCAGAGTTTATCCAAGCCTTAGGGTCCAGGGTTTTTTTTCAGGGTCAGTTGCATAAGCATGGAATGTGACTGACCTTGGCTATACAGATTACAGCCCCCTCTGGAGCTCAAATGATACAGTTTAGCCCAAAGCCCAGGCATACACAAACAAGTGTTTATCATAAATAAAAATGTTAGTATGAACTATCTCAGCTGACTCACCACCTTGTTCATATTGTAAATATTGAAACAGCCCTGTGAATTGGCTCCAGCTCGTCTCAGTGACGGTCTGAGAGCAAGCCTGTCCACTTTGGAACCCCCGAGGAGATAACACCTGTCTGGGTATTAAGTTGATATCACTTAAATTAAAATATTATAACTCTAAGGTACTTTATGTACATGGTAACCACAAAGAAAAAAAACCTCTAGTACATACATAAAATAGAAACAAATCAAAGCCAACCACAGTAGAAATACAACAGATCACATAGGAAAACAGTAAGCTTGGAAGAAACAAAGAAATGAGCTATAGAACATTCAGTAAACAATTATCAAAATGACAATGGTAAGTCCTTACCTATCAATAATTATTTCAAATGTAAATGAATTAAATTCAATCAAAAGACTCAGAGTGACTGAATGGATTTATAAAAAGACCCAACAATATGCTGCACACAAGAGGCTCACTTTGCTCTTAAGGGCATGTTACATAAATGAAAGTAATCAAAAACTTGCCCCAAAAGAAAAACCCAGGATCAGATGGCTTCCTGGCAAATATTTAAGAAGAAGTAATACCAATGATCCTCAAAGTCTTCCAGAAAATTAAAAAGGAGAAAACACCTTCAGACTCATTTTATGAGATGAGCATTATTCTGATACCAAAGCCAGAGAATGAGACTACCAGGGAAGAAAATTACAGGCCAGTGTCCCTGATAAACATACATGCCGAAATCCTTCTGAAAATAGTAACAAACTAAATCCAATAGCACATTAAAAGTATCATTCACATGATCTAGTGGAATTTATTCCTGGGATGCAAGGATGATTCAATATACAAACCAATAAATGTAATACACCACAGTAAAAGAATGAAGGGCAAAACAATGTGAGCATCTCAATAGATGTCAGAAAAAGCATTTGACAAAATTCAACATTCCTTCTTTACAAAAATTCTCAACAAAGTAGACATAGAAGAAATGTGCCTCAACATGAAAAAGGCCATATATGACAAGCCCACAGCTAACATTATACACAACAGTGAAAAGTTGAAAGCTTTTCCTCTTAAGTCAGGAACCCAGATACTCACTACTTCATTCAACATGCTACTTGAAGGGCTAGCCAGAGTTATAGGCAAGAAAAAGAAATAAAAGTCATCAAAACAGGAAAGGAAGAAGTAAAATTGTCTGTTTGCAGAACAAAGGGATCTTAAGAATCCTAGAAGAAGATCCCTTTGTTCTTTTTGCTCAAGATTGCTTTGGCTATTTGGGGTCCTTGGTGGTTCCATATGAATTTTAGTTTCTTTTTCTATTTCTATGAAAAATGCCGATAGAATTTTGATAGGGACTGCACTGATTGTGTAGATTGCATGGACATTTTAACAGTATTGATTTTTGCAATCTGTAAACACAAGATATCTTTGTCAAAAAAAAAAAAAAAGAACAAAGGGAAAAGCATCCTACCTGATTTCAAAATATACTACAAAGCTATAGTCATCAAAACAGCCTGTAACTGGCATAAACAGATATATCAACCAATGGAACAGGGTAGCGAGCCCGAAAATAAACCCAGACATCTATGTCAATGGATTCTTGACAAAGGTGCCAAGAACACACATTGGGGAAAGGACAGTCTCTGCAATAAATGGTATGTTGGGAAAACTTGATAGTCACATGTAGAACAATGAAATTGGACTCTTCCTTCCCACCATATACAGAAAATAACTCAAAATCTATTAAAGACTTAAACATAAGACCTGGAACTATAAAACTTAGTAGAACAAAACATGGGGGTAAAGCTCCACAGCACTGGTATGGGCAATGATTTTTTGGATATGACTCTAAAAGCACAGAGAACAAAAGCAAAAAATAAACAGATGGGATTGCATCAAACTAAAATGCTTCTGAACACCAGGGAAACAATAGAGTGAAGAGATAGCCCACAGCTTGGGAGTAAATATTTGAAAACAAAAGAGTTGAAAAAAAATCTCATAAAGGGGCTAATACTGAAACTAAGGAACTCAATAGCAAGAAAATATCCCAGTTAAAAAATGGACCAAGGACCTGAGTAGACATTGCTCAAAATAAGGCATATAAGTGGCCAATAAGTGTATGAAAAAATGTTCAACATCACTAATCATCAGAGATATGTAAATTAAAACCACAATGAAATATCACTTCACACTTGTTAAGAATGGCCATCATCAAAAAGATGAACAATAGTGTTGCTGAAGATGTGGAGAAACTAGAACCCTTATATACTGTTGTTAGGGATATAAATTAGCACAGCCATTTTAGAAACCATTGTATGGAGATTCTTCAAAAAACTAAACATGGAACTACTGTATGATCCAGCAATCCCACTACTGGGTATATATCCAAAGGTATTAAATCAGTATGTTAAAAAGATACCTACATAACCTGCACTCACATGTTGATTGCAGCATTATTGTCAACAGCTAAGATATGGAAGCAACCTAAGTGTCCATCAACAGATGAATAGATAAAGAAAATATGCTATGTGCGCATACACACACACACACACACACCACATACAGGAATAATAATCAGCCTTACATCGTGGAGTAACTGCTAAGTGAACTAAACCAGGCACAGAAAGACAAATGCTGCATGATCTCACTAGTATGTGAAATCTAAAAAAGTTGAACTCACAGAAACAGGGAGTAGAATGGTGGCTATCAGAAGTTGGAGGGAGTGATTTAGAATGGCAAGATACTGTTCAAAGAGTACCAAGTTTCAGTTACACAGAGGAATAAGTTTTAGAGCTCTTGTTGTACAGCATGGGATTATAGTTAACACATTGACTGTCACACTAGAAAAAAAATTTTCCTCGGGGCTATAATGTTTTATTACAAAAATAAAATAAAAACATTGAAAACAAAAAGATCCTGTTGTAATTGAATGAGAAATTTGTTATTTTTTAATTGTTTTCTGTGCATAACTTTTATGCAATGCAATCCATGTTTTTAGAATTCAGTTATCAGTATTAATTGTAACAATAAGAACGTCAACAAGTTAAGATTTTTCGTAAACCAACTGCAGAGTTTTTCTTCACAAGGTACTGGGCTGAAAACTAGCATGAGTTACATACAACTCACATGGTAGTTAATGTGTTAATAATGTATGTTTCAAAATTGCTGAAAGAGTAGATTTTAAAATTTCTCACCAAAAAATATAAGTATGTGATGGTTTTGTTAAGTAGCTTGATTTATTCATTCCACAGTGTAAACATGCATCAAAACATCATATTGTGTCCCATAAATACATAAAATTATCATTTCTCAATTAAAAGCTTTTGAAAAATTGTTGGTATACCTCAATGAGATATCACTAAACACCTATCAGAATGGCTAAAATAGTGACAACACTAAATTGGCCACAGTGCAGAGAAGCCAAATCATTCTTGTATTGCTAGTGGAAGTGTAAAATGATACTGCCACTCTGGAAAAGAATATGGCAGTTTCTTATAATATGACCCTTGTTCATACTCTTGGGCATTTATACCAGAGAAATGAAAGTTTGTTTTCACATGAAAACCAATGTATGCAGCTTTTTTCATAATAGCCAAATCTAGAAAGAACTCAGATGTCCTTCAACAGGTGAATGGTTAAACTATGTTGAATTAAATCATGCAATACTAAACAGTAGAAGGGAACAAATTTTTGATAGGACAAATATTGTATGATTCTATTTGGGTATCTAGAATAGGCAAATTCATAGATACAGAAAGTATTAATAGAATAGAGGTTGACATGTGAGGAGAGGAAAAATGAGTTATTAATTTTTAATAGGTACAGATTTCTATGTAGGATGATGAAAAACTGGAAATAGTGGTGATGTTTATAAACATTGTGAATATACTTAATGCCATTGAATTGTACACTTAAAATGGTAAATCTTATGTAAATTTTATCACTGTAAAGAAGGGAATGAACTTTTGATAATGTGCACCAACTTTGGATGTTAGGTTTAAGAAAACTATCTAAAAGATTATGTGCTTTCTGTTTCCATTTATATAACATTCTTGAAATGACAAAATTATAGTGATAGAAAACAAAATAATGGTTACCAGGAGGAAGAAAAGTTGCTGTAGTTATGTAGCATGAGAGATCCTTATGGAACTGTTGACCATGGTGGTCACATGGATTTGAACATGTGATAAAGCTACATGTAACTAAATTGACACACAAACGAGTGCATGTAAAACTGGTGAGATCTGAATAGAGTAGATTTTATCAATGTCAACTTCCTGTACTATGGATAATGCTACATCTTACCATTGGGAGAAATTTGTTGAAGGGTTTACATCCTATCTCTGTATTACTTCTTATAGTGCATGTTAATCTGAAATTACCTCAAAATGAAAAGTTTTTTAAAAATAACCATGGTAAGGGAAGCATGTGCCTACCATATATTGTTTCACTGAATTTTCACTTCATTCTTTGAGATAGTTATTTTATCCCAAATGTACAGAAAAGGAAAATGGGACTCAGAGTTTAAAGCATTTGCTCAAGTAATTTGTTCTGAACTTTCTAACTCCCAAACTCAGCTGAGGAGACTAGACTGAAAGCCTCAGCTGGGCCTGGATATAAAGTTTTTATCAGCCACCCCTCCACAGGGAAGACTAGAACTTCACCCACCTCTCTTCCCTGCCTGGTCAAGTTGTTAGAAACAACTTTGGTCCCAGGGCATTTGTTCTTTGATGCATCATTGAGTCTCTTCACATGGTATCTATTTGTCAACAGTTGAAAATAAACAGGATTATTTTTCTTCAGAATCAGATGGTTTTATCCTCTTCTCCCTTCGTGATTTCTCTCCATGCCCTTTCCTTTTACAATACAGTCATACTTTAAATTATTAACATAACAACCCAAGCCCATTTATTCTGATACACATACTACCTCTCCTGAGTCTGTTTTGTTTTCAGGCTTATTTGTGGAGGGACAATTTTATTTGTTACACAAATGCAGGGTCATTATTCAGCATTGGCACATTCTTACTGCTTTTATTATTCTTCCTTCCTACCATCTCATGTTGGCTGTACTATTTATACATGTGTTTCTGCCAGTGTCATTTTTTCATAGCTCCCACTTCCACTGCCAGAATTTTCCTAGTTTGAATATATAATTATTCACCAAAAAGTCATTGATCTGCCTTCTTTCTCTTATCTAGAAAGGAAAAATAGATTAAATGGAACTTAAGATCTGCTTTGTAAACCTTTTATGCTGCATATCATGTTTGGTTGACTTACTTGGTTTTAAGAAGCAGAGATTGACTCTGCTTCAGGAAAAAGGATTTATTGTAATGATACACTGGCACTGGAATTTGAGTAAAAGGCAGTTTTAGGGACCAAACTGTACTCTTCATCTTTCTCTCCCAAGTCACCTCTCTTTCTCTCTAATTGCCTGCTCTTTGGGTGTGTTTGCTATTTTCTCATTATTGCCTACCTTTTTTTTACTTACATTTTCTTATTTCTTTAATCAGTGTTAATATCATAGTGATCTTTTCTGGCCTTTCTTTAGGTCATAGGCTCTTAACCTTGGAACCATGGATGCTTCAGGAATACCTTAAACACACTAAAAGCATATATCTATACATATGTGATTTTTCTTGGGAAAGGGTCTATAGCCTTCAACAGTCTCAAGGAAGTCTGAGACTTTTTTAAAAAGTTACTTAATAACTTTACCATTTCTATCCTATGAACAAAAATAAAATCCTAAGCCCCCACCTGACTAAATGGACCCCCCTCTTGGCCAAGGGTACCCTAGAGAAACCTGAAAACTGAGTGAGTTCCTGGCCATTTTGGGATGGATGGTCAGACATGCTTCATTATCCCTCCTCCCCTGTTAACTGCCATTAGGCTTTCTTCCCTAAGAATGAAATAACCAGCCTTTGGAACAACTTGCCCCATTACTGATTTCAGTCAACCTCCTAATGCTGTTCCTCCTTTTCACAATCTCGGCACAATAACTGACCAGTATTCCTTCCTGGTAAGAGGCCACCGACCGTGAAGTGGTTCTTAGCAATCTACAGAGGATGCACAGAGAGGGTTTTCACGTCCTCTGCTTCACTGATGTCAGAGGGCTGAAAACTCCACTCTTGGATCATGCTAAGGCCACCATTTTCTGAACATGGATCCCATGAAGTTGCATAAAGCACAATTGCACATGTTCACGTTTCTCCTTTCATAAATATTCATGACTCCTCCTATAGTTTGTTAAATATGTTATATTCAGCCACCTTGCTCAGCATAAATTCCTTTTCTGGTTATCCATTCCTCTAAGTACATGTTCTTAGCTTCTGCCCAAGGCTATTGCTTCCCAGCCTGTCAATATGGCCTCCCTTCAGGCTATAACTGTTTATGAGAAATAAAGTTCTTCTTTCCAAATGTATGAACCTCATCATTTTCTTCAGTTGGCAATTATTGCTAACTGACATTAAATCTCTAAAGTCAAATTCGCAAGAAAGAGACTCTGGCCCAGCTCATCTTTTTTCCGCAAGGTTACAGATTATCTGCTACATTGTGGATTAGTTAGCCTGGTGTCAGATGCAATTTGCTGATCTGCTTATCTCTGTATGATTATGAAACATGGCTGCTTAGACAATAGAACTGATGAGTTTCCCAAAAGAAGCCATGGGAGCCTGGGAACATTAAGTGGCATTACTAGTATACTTCATTAAACAAATATTTATTGAATGCATACATCTGGGCAAGGCCCCATGACTTGGTGTGTGAAATAAACAGATGAATTAAGAACCCTGGCCTCAAGAAAATGGAAACAATTCAAATGTCTGTCATTGATGAGTGGGTAAATAAAATGTTATATATCCATATAACAATACTACTTGGCAATAAAAAGCAATAAGTATTAATACACAATGCAACATGGGTAAGCCTTGAAAACATGATCAATGGAAGAAGCCAGTCACAAAAGACTATGGTGTGATTCCATTTATGTGAAATGTCCATAATAGGCAAATTTATAGAGACAAAGTAGTTTAGTGGTCACCTAGGGCTCAGGGAAGTAGGGAGGACGTAAAGTGACTTTTATAACAGGAACAAGGTTTTTTGGGGGAGTGGTGAATATACTGTAAAACAATGGTGATGGTTGTACAATTCTATGAATATGCTAACAATTGTGTGCTTTACATGGGTGAATTGTATGATGTGTGAATTATATCTCAGTCAAGCTGTTAAGTAAAAATAATCCTAGCTTCAAGAAATTTATAGCCTATAGGAGTATAACTGTGCATAAATAATGATAAATTGAAAGTAGAAAGTATTTGTAAATACTTTTTTAAAAATGAGATTCTGGAATATGTTGATACATTTTATGTATAGGTCATGTAATTCACCTTTAATTCTCTGATAGAAATGAAGTATTAATGTTTATGGGAAGAGGGTGTGATTACATACAGTTTTAGGTGGGTTGGAGGTGAGAGATTTCATGAGAGAGGTAGAACTTGAATTAGAGCAAGAAGCAATAAATATTTTTTGTTTAAAAAAATAGAAGGACATTTCAGGCCAAGAGATAATTAAGAATTCCAAAGCTGAGACTTAAAACTGTTGTTAGAAATAAGAGCCAGAGATTAAAGCAAGAAATTGAGCTTGACTAGGATTATTCACTTTCATGTATTTAATGGTTACAGTGACCTTGTACCCTGGATTTTTCATAACAGCTCCAGTTCATATATTCTTTTCTTCCATTAGCCTTAGATGTTGAAAAGCAGCTTGCTGAACCTGAGAAGGGCACATTTTAAATGTTAATCAGAAAGAATTATACTTCCTCAACAGCTCATGTAAACTGGTAGACCTATAAGGCCACTCGATTACATTATAATTGATGTCTCCCAATTTTCATGACATTTCATGTGTGTGTGTGTGTGTGTATATATATATATATATATATATCGAGAGAGAGAGAGAGGGAGATAGAGAGGGAGAGAGAGAAGGAGAACGTGCTATTTAAATTTAATTCTGCTTAAATTACAAAGTAAAATTGGGGCATTATAAGGTATGTGCCTGATATTTTAATCACAGTGAACACTATTACTAACAAAAAATGTATGCAGTGTAAAGAGATAATTATGTGATCGCTTTTGCTAATTTTGGGTGCTTTTGGTAGAGGACATTAAAATATCCTGGGATTTCAGTATGTCAGCATCTAAACTATATCTCCCAAACTGCCTGGTGAGAAACAAAGGCTAAATGGTTATGAAAAGAACTGTTTTAGATAATGTGGTATGTGTTATTATAGATGTTTACCTTATAAAAGCAGCTTGTAAATCTTGTTTTTTAACATATATAAAAATAAAAATTTATTGGCTATTTTCAACAGTTAGAATCTGTAGTTTAAAAGCCACTTTTTAATTAATATATTTCAGTTCTGGAGGTGGTTTTTGGCAAACCTGGCTTCTGGTGGAGCTGCTGGAGCAACATCCTTATGTGTAGTATATCCTCTAGATTTTGCCCGAACCCGATTAGGTGTCGATATTGGAAAAGGTACAGAATTTTTAGAAATGCTTTTTTTCTTTGTGTTTTGAACCATGAATTATTAATTGTAGAATTATTCTGTAACAGTGTTACCAAAGTCTACACATTTTATTCTTAATCAAATGGTAGAGTCATAGGGCCTAAACTATTACTTTTTTCTTTTTCCTCAAAAGAGGGAAGGGGAAGGCCTGTTGTAACAAAAGAGTGAACACAAAGATTAGTTATAACTTATTTCCATTTTTTTCCCTAGAGAGCCCCTCCTAGATCTCTCCGGGTACTTACTTCTGTCTCAGCTATGGCTCCTCTCTAGATTAAATGTATAAATCTCATCCTAGAGAATCCCTTTACCTCTATCCTTACTTAAACATCACATCTTCCTTTTTTGTTGTTACACCCTTGTTTTCGTAGAGTATATTCTTTGGTACCCGTGTTTTGGTTTGGTTTGTTTTTTTAGAGAGGAGGTCTCACTCTGTCACCCAGGTTGGAGTGCAGTGGCCCTATCATAGATTGCTACAACCTCGAATTCCTAGACTCCAGGTATCCTCCCACCACAGTCTCCCAAATAGGACTTCATGCACACAGGTAGCTAGGCCTACAGTTTACTGTGACTGTTAGAGCATATAGCTTGGGCCTATGTAAAGTCTCCAGATGTTTTGGGGTGAGACAGGGTTTACTTGGGAAAACCACACCTGGCTAAGTTTTTTTATTTTTATTTTTTGTGGAGACAGGGTGTCTCTATGTTGCTCAGGCTGATCTTGACCTCCTGGGCTCAAGCAATCATCCCACCTCAGTCTCCCAAAGTGCTGGGATTATAGGCGTGAGCCACCTGTCCTCCACCTGGCTGGTAGCTATTTGAGAAAGAGGGAATAGGAGATAAATTGAGATCTTGCATGTCTAAAAATACTTCTTTTACCCACTGTCTTTCTTTATATTTGGCCATATATAAAATTCTGAAAGTTATTTCCCTTCACAATTATGAAAATATTATCATGGCTTCTATGAATAATTTCTAATGTTGCTCCTAAGAAATTTGATCTTTTACTCCAGATCCTTTAGGATGTGATGGGATTTTTTTCTTTTTAGTTATTTTCTATCCCTGATGACCTTACATTTCACAGTCACATATCTTACGTGAGTCTTTTTTTCAGCAATTGTGGAGGTTACTTAATTGGCCCCATTAAATCTGGAGCCTTGAGTTCAGTTCTAAGGATGGCAGCACAGTAAGTCATTTGGCAGCTCAAGGTGAGGTGGATTTTGGGTATCCAGTTGCTCCTCTGTTTTCACTCTAGGAGTAGTACTTAGTTCCTCTGATTTCTAAGTCTTTCTGAGGTTATTGGAGTCCAGTGGCTTGCTTGTAAACATCAACAGCATCTTCCTCTGTACAAAAACAGGTTTCAGATTTCTCTGCTCTACTTAGTGAATTACCACTCCTTCCTCTCCTTTCCATCTTGAAAAATTCTGTGGATTTCATTCTCTGTCAGGTAGTCTTCTTTGCCTATATGGCTTTAAACCTGTTTTTTTCTTTATTGTCATTGTAATAGGGTTTCTTCAGGGAGCAGAGATTCATTCAACAAATATTGAGTGCCTGCTGTGAACCAGGCCCTCCTGCAGATGCCGTGTGTGTGTGAGTGTGCATGTGGATGTGTGTATATATATGCACACATACACATTCACACCCCCATATAAGACATGGAACTCATGCCTCATGTACCCAATAGTCTAGTGGAAGACAGAAGTAATAAAAAAATGAATAAATGGCTAAAATATACTGTCACTTAATGATAAATGCTAGGAAAAAATTAGAAGAAAGTGATACCAGTTTTAGATAAATGATCAGAAAATGTCTTGGGAAAGGGTGGCATTTTGAGTAAAGATGAAAATGCGAGTTCCATCTATTGGGAGTGCAAATTTGCTTTTTATTGCTAAGAAGATGAAAATAACTCAGTGTAACTAGTTTTAAGTTCCATAGTTCTTTCTCAAAATTAGGAGAGTTTAGTTTATTTTGGAAGATTGTACTGTGCATAAAGTAGTTTGAAAATATTGTTGAGGAGTTCCAGGTCCAGGGAAAATTAAAAACAAAACCAGCAAACACTAGAAAAATGTGACACCTCATCTGAAATGTTGACTGTCCTAAACTTACTAGTTTTTAGCTTTGTCTTTTTGCTTTTCAACAGTCCTAGAGTTTTTCATTTCTAAGTATTTTCTGAACCCCAGCTAGTAACTTCTGGTAATTTTAATGAAATGTTTTAAGTCAGACTGCTTGAATTAGATTGCTTTTTGTAAGAGATTAATATTTTTAGTTAATTTCTTCTGAAATGTTACTTGAAATCTTGATTAGATGAATGGGAGGATTTTGTGCCTTCTTTGTTAGAAAGATTTCTAAGTGGCAGTTCCAGATAATTTAAATCTGTAAATGTTTAATTTACTTTGGCTAAAGTGTTTGACATACAACGTTGCTAATAGATCTTAAATGGTTTTATTTTAGGCCCGGAAGAGCGACAATTCAAGGGTCTAGGAGACTGTATTATGAAAATTGCAAAATCAGATGGAATTGTTGGTTTATACCAAGGGTTTGGTGTTTCAGTTCAGGGTATCATTGTATACCGAGCCTCTTATTTTGGAGCTTATGACACAGTTAAGGTAATTTGAGGGCATTAACTTAGATATATTAAATAAATGGTTTGTTTATTTTTATTCTAATTAGTAATGTTTTCAACAGATATGTTACTTTTAATTATAGAAATCAAAATAAATGATGAAATAAGAGAGACATGAAATTCTGTTTGACTTTGCCATAACTAATTAAATTATAACTGTATTATGGATCTGACTTTAAATATAAAACATGTATCAAAACATTATGCTTTTGTGCTATTTGTACTGTACGTATGTTGCAAACAAAAGATGTTAATTAGGCTTACACCATAATCAGATATTGGCATACAGAAAGCCATCTTCTAACAGTTTTTCTGATTTTACATTTACTCTGTTATCACATTTCTACACACAAATAATCAACGTGCTATCATTATTTTGGGAAGTAAGCAAGGCATAATTACTTAAATGCTACTATAGCTTGGTTATCTAATAGATACTGTTAGATTCTGTGTTACATTCTCCACATTGTTCTGCAGTTTGCCTTTTCATTTTAGATTTTAATAGCATTTCCATAACATAGGAAAAAGAAAAATTGTTATAATGTCTGCCATTTTTTGAGCTGTTACTTAGTTCTAACAACCTTGTTAAGTACTTCACATCCTCACAGTGTTCTGGGATGGCTTTTAAAATCTCCATTTTTAAGATAAATGGCTTAGGAATGGTTAAGTAATGTACTTGTTAAATGTCAAGCAAAAAGTCCATACTCTTAATCACCGCATTTGATGCTTCCAAGGAAGCAATGAAATTAATATCAGTATTATTTATTAAATAAGATTAAAACTTGAGGGAAATTTTAGAATTGATTTATATGTCATCCCTACTCTCCATCATTAGAATAAATGTACTTGAATGTCATTACTACACATGTAACTTTTAGTTTTTAATGTATTTTTGAGACAGATAAGTTCATGGAAGTTACAGGATCTCATGTATTTATTTAATCACAGAAAAATGTATGTATACTCTCTATCTGCCTTCCTCTCTTATCACCTACAGTAGTTGTGAAATTTAGGAATGTTTCTTCACTAGCTTGGAGCTTTAAAGCTGCTCCAATCAAATATTATCTGTTGATAAGAGGCATTCTTTTACTTTTTTTCATTCTGCAGGTAAGAACCATAGAAGTTTTTTAGTTAGTGGCTGCTGTCTTCCCAGTTTTAGGTACCATTAGGAACAAATCCCTTATAATAGCAAACATGTTTTATTTTTTCAAATATGCCTTTGAGGTATAGTCACATGTGGCAGTCCCCTTTTTTGTTGATCTACTAAATCCAACTGTTTTTTATTGCATTTTAAGTATAATTGTGTCCTCTTTCATAAATTCATAAAAATTATCTTTGATTTAAGGATTTAAGATATTTTGGATATTTGGATGGTTACTTGATACATTTTTCTTTTCTAGGGCTTATTGCCAAAACCAAAGGAAACCCCATTTCTTGTCTCCTTTTTCATTGCTCAAGTTGTGACTACATGCTCTGGAATACTTTCTTATCCCTTTGACACAGTTAGAAGACGTATGATGATGCAGGTATTTTATTTTATTTGTAAGCTTAATTGAGGTTTTTAACACATCTGATAACCAAGTATACTTTATTGAAATTTTAGGGAAATTTGGCTGAAATGCGTAGGTCTTTTGTTTTACTTAAGTAAAATAAATACTTGATGTATTCTGTCATACATTTTTTTTCTGATTTTCTTCTTTTTTAAAAAAATTTCAGCATATTATGGGGGTACAAATGTTTAGATTACATATATTGCCTTTGCCCTGCCCAAGTCAGAGCTTCAAGCATGTCCGTCCCCTAGACAGTGCACACCACACTCCTTAGGTATGAATATATCTACCCCCTCCTCCCCCCTTCCACCCGCCCAACAATGAATGTTACTATATATGTACACAAAAGTGTTGACCAGTTAACACCAATTTGATGGTGAGTACATGTGCTTGTTTTTCCATTGTGATACTTGACTTAGTAGAATGGGCTCCAGCTCTACCCAAGATAATATAAGAAGTGCTAGATCACCATTGTTTTTTGTCGCTGAGTAGAACTCTATGGTATACATATACCACATGTTACTAATCCACTCATGTATTGATGGGCACTTGGGTTTTGTCCGCATCTTTGCAACTGTGAATTGTGCTGCTGTAAACATACTAGTGCAGATGTCTTTTTTATAGAATGTCTTTTTTTCCTTTGGGTAGATGCCCAGTAATGGGATTGCTGGATCAAGTGGGCTCTTTGAGGTATCTCCATATTACTTTCCACAGAGGTATTAGTTTGCAGTCCCACCAGCAGTGTATGAGTGTTCCTATCTCTCCACATCGATGTCAACATTTATCGTTTTGGGACTTTTTGATGAAGGCCATTCTCACTGGAGTTAAGTGATATCTAATTGTAGTTTTGATTTGCATTTCCCTGATGATTAGAGATGTTGAGCATGTTTTCATATGTTTGTTGGCCATTAGTATGTCTTCTTTTGAAAAGTTTCTGTTCATGTACTTTGCCCACTTTTTGATAGGGTTGTTTGATTTTTTCTTGCTGATTGTCCTGAGTTCTATATAGATTCTAGTTACTAGCCCTTTATTGGATGTGTAGCATGTGAATAAATATTTTCTCCCATTCTGTAGGTTGTCTGTTTGCTCTCCTAGCTGTGCAGAAACTGTTTAATTTGATCACGTACTATTTATTTATTTATTTATTTATTTATTTATTTATTTATTTATTTATTTATTTATTTATTTATTTATTTATTTTTTGAGACAGAGTCTCACTCTGTTGCCCGGGCTGGAGTGAGTGCCATGGTGTCAGCCTAGTTCACAGCAACCTCAAACTCCTGGGCTCAAGCGATCGTTCTGCGTCAACCTCCCAAGTAGCTGGGACTACAGGCATGCGCCACTATGCCCGGCTAATATTTTCTATATATTTTTAGTTGGCCAATTAATTTCTGTCTATTTTTTGTAGAGACGGGGTCTCGCTCTTGCTCAGGCTGGTTTCGAACTCCTGACCTTGAGCAATCCGCCCGCCTCAGCCTCCCAGAGTGTTAGAATTACAGGCGTGAGCCACCGCGCCCGGCCACGTCCTGTTTATTTATTTTTGCTGTTGCTGTGATTGCCTTGGGGTCTTCTTCATGTATTATTTCCCTAAGCCAATATATAAGAGTTTTTCCAACATTTTCTTCTAGATTTCTTATAGTTTCATGCCTTAAATTTAAGTCTGTTATCTACCATGAGTTGATTTGTGTGAGCTATGAGAGGTGCAGATCCTGTTTCAATCTTCTACATGTGGCTATCCAATTTTCCCAGCACCTTTCCTCCAGTGTATGTTTTTGTCTGCTTTCTCAAAGATTTGATGGCTATATGAGGATGGTTTTATATCTGGGTTCTCAATTCTGTTCCATTGGTCTATGTCTCTGTTCTTGTGCCAGTACTATGCTCTTTCAGTTACTATAGCCTTGTAGTATAGCTTGAAGCCTGATAAATTGATGTTTCCCAATTTGTTCTTTTTGCTTGAGATTGCTTTTACTATACAGGGACTTCTCTGGTTCCCTACATAAGCATAGAATTATTTTTTCTAGATCTGCAAAAAATGATGTTGGTATTTTAATAGGGATTGCTTTTAATCTATAGATCACTCTGGGTAGTACAGATTTTTTTTTTTTTTGAGACAGAGTCTCACTCTGTTATCTGGGCTAGAATGTCATGGCGTCTGACTAGCTCACAGCAACCTCAAACTCCCGGGCTCAAGCGATCCTCCTGCCTCAGCCTCCTGAGTAGCTGGGACTACAGGCATGCGCCACCATGCCTGGCTAATTTTTTCTATATATTTTTAGTTGTGCAATTAATTTCTTTCTATTTTTGGTAGAGATGGGGTCTCGCTCTTGCTCAGGCTGGTTTCGAACTCCTGACATTGAGCGATCCTCCCGCCTCGGCCTCAGTATAGATTTTTTAACAATGTTGATTCCACCGACCCATGAGCATGATATGGTTTTCCACCTGTTTATGTCCTCTGCTATTTCCTTCCTCAGTGTTTCATAGTTCTCCCTGTGGAGGTCTTTCACCTCTTAAATATAATCCTAGATATTTTATTTTCTTTGTTGCTGTTGTGAAGGGTATTGAGTCTTTGATTTGGCTCTCAGTTTGACTTTTATTGGCGTATAGGAATGCTAACTGATTTCTGTATGTTGATTTTGTAATCTGAGACTTTGCTGAATTTATCAATTCCAGTATTCTCATGGCAAAATCTTTGGAATTTTCTAAATATAGTATCATATCATCGGCAAAGAACAATAGTTCTGTCCCCATTTGGATGCCCTTGATTTCCTTCTCTTGTCTGATTGCTCTGGCCAGGACTTCTAGCACTATGTTGAATAGAATGCAACTTTGGTTCCGGGAATGGTTTCAGTTTTTTCCTGTTCAGTATGATGTTGGCTGTGGGTTTGTCGTATATGGCTTTTATCATTTTTAGATGAGTCCTGTCTACACCTATTTTGTTAAACGTTTTTATCATAAAAAGGTTCTGAATTTTGTCGAATGTCTTTTCTGCGTCTGTTGAGAGGATCATATGGTCTTTGTTTTTGCTTCTATTTATGTGGTGAATTACATTTATAGATATGCATATGTTGAACCATCCCTGCATTCTTTTCTATCCTAAAATAGCCATCAGCCAGCAAAGCTTCTTCCTCATCTGCCATGAGAACAGAAATGCCTTCTACTGCTGTAGCATATATTGCTTGGAGGGTGGAGGGGGATGGCAGAAATTGGATGAGCATGTCTTTCTTAACTGAAATATTATTAAGTAGAATAATTCCAGTCACAAGCCATTGAAATACGCCATTGTTTGTTGTAGCATGTTTTTATAAAAATAATTTTGAACTCCAAGGATGAAGACTTGTTTATAATGATGAATGTTCCAAATACGAATCTCTCAACCAAAACTTTCATACATTCAATTTCCATTGCTGTTAACCAGTTGAGCATCCCATATGTGAAAATCTGAAATCCAAAACACTCCAAAATCTGAAATGTTTTGAGTGCCAATATGATACTCCAAGAAAATGCTTACCGGAGCATTTCAGAATTCAGATTTTTACATTTGGCATGCTCAACTCGTAAGTATATAATGTAAATATTCAAAAATACAAAAAAAATTCGAAACACTTCTGGTCCCAAGCATTTCAGATAAGGAATAGTCAACCTTTGTTTATTATATTCATTCTTTCAGCAAGTATTGGAGTGCTTAATCTATGCTAAGTTATAGTGACAACAATTAAATAAGACAGAACTTGCACCCAAACTCATAATCTAGTATTGAATACATACAGTTAATGGTTTAAATAGAAATGTGCCTGGGTTCCAGGAATGCATACAAGAATGGTGCCCAAATGCTTAAATTGATCAGATGTGGCCTCTTGGAGAGATAAATCTCAGTGAATACACTTTCTCCAGACAGTGAGAGAACATTCCAATCATCGGGGAAAAACATACATACAGATAGGGCTTGAGAAGTAGTTGAGTATAGCCAGATCATAGATTTCATGAGGGCAAGTCAAAATAATGAGGCCAGAATGCTAGAATAGTAATATGGTGCTTACTATGTTCTTCTGTCCTAAGCATTTTACACTTTAACTTACAGAATTCTCAAAACAATGCTATGGGGTATAGTTACTATCATCATCCTCATTTTTATTGTCTATTTGGAAGGGTAAAGCCGAACCTATTACTTCAGTCATGAACTATCCTTACAGTTATTCTTTTTACATCTGTTTCCTTTTTCTATAGCTAGCTCTAGTTTAATACATTGAGAAATTTCTAAATGGAAAATTTGTTTGTATATAGACCATGGATTAGGTAAATGGTATTGTATCAATGTCAAATTTCCTGAATTTGATAATTGTATTTTGGGTATGTAAGAAAATATCCTTGTTCTTAGAAAATACACACTGAAGTGTTTAAGGGGATAAGGAGCATTATGTCTGTAACTTAATCTGAAAATACTAAAGAAGAAACTTGTGGGAATGTGGCTTTATCAGCAGGGTTGGTTTCTTCTCAGGACCTCTTTTCCTTGGCTTGTAGGTGGCCATGTTCTTCTTATGTCTTCAAATGGTTCTTCCTCTGTTGCTGTTCTTACAATGACAGTCATACTGGATTAGGGCCCACTCAAGTGATTTCATGTAACCTTAATTATCTTTTAAAGCCCTTATCTCCAAATGCAGTCTCGTTCTGAGGTACTGGGGATTAGGACTTGAAACATATGATTTTTGGGGGATACAAATTCAGCCCATAATAGTACTGTTTAATTTTTGTATTTTCATTTTATATCCCACTTTATTAATCCTATTACAAGCTCTAATCTATATGTATATACTTTGACGGTGTTTATTTACCTGGACAGGTATATAATCTGCAAATAATATCAGGTTTTTTCCCTTCCTTATCAATTCTTATACTTTTTATTTCCTCTTCTTGCCTCTCTATACTCACTGAGACCTCTGATTCAGTGTTACATTAAAGAAGTAGTAACTGGCAACTTTGTCTTCTTTGCTAATTTTATAGGGAATGCCTTCAGTGTTATATAATTTAATGTTAGGTGTGGGGTTTTTGTTGTTATCCTTCATCATGTTAAATGATAGTGCCTTTCTGTTCCTGGGTTCAACAATTTTTTAATTATTAATGTAGTCAGTTTTCAAGTGTGCCTGAAGGGCATATTCACCAACTGCTAGGTATGATAGTTAGCATATGCCCATTAACTCAACAGTGTTGCTCCACATAGTGTTTATCCTATCTGTCTTTACTGCTGATAGAAAACTATTGTAAGATAAAACATACTAATATAATGGAAAATTATTCATTTTTCTTTATATAGAGTGGTGAGGCTGAACGGCAATATAAAGGAACCTTAGACTGCTTTGTGAAGATATACCAACATGAGGGAATCGGTGCATTTTTTCGTGGTGCCTTTTCCAATGTCCTTCGTGGTACAGGGGGTGCTTTGGTGTTGGTATTATATGATAAAATTAAAGGATTACTTAATATTGATATTGGAGGTGGTTCATCAGGAGATTAAATTGAGAAATGCATGTATTTAACTTAAACATACAAACTACATAGCTGCCCTTTATATACATTTTGATAGTGTGTTATAACTGTCAATATTTTGTTAAAGTGCTAACAAACTTTTCTGCAATAAAAGCATAGGCTTTTTTCAAGGATTTAAATACTAAAAATTAGATAAATGTGGGTTTTTTTCCACTTTGACACAAACTCATTTTAATGAGACATTTTACTTATAAGTAGTATGTTTTATCTCTGTTAGTTTAAAATTCTTTTCTTGAGCCTTCTGAGAAATAAATCCTTTTATGATGAAAAATTAAAATGTATGATGCTGAAATCTAAGAAATGAAAATATCTTCTTTTAAATTGCTATTCTTTTAATATACCTGTTTTCCCATCTTTTAAAATCATATGGTATGACATATTTCTTAAAAACTTATCAAGAGATGTCATCATTATATCCATAGGCATAAATAACCTGTCTTCTACATCTTATTCTAAGACTGCTCAAATATTACCATGTATAGTATTTATGGTATCATATATCATATAGCATTTGATAGCACATATTATATATGATCATTACAAATTTGATAATGACTCATAATGACAATATAAAACTTATTGGAAAATAAAATATATAAAATGGTTTATCTGCCAATCTTTAAAATAAATAAAATTTTGCTAGTATGAATATATCTTGGAACAAAAAATATCCCCTTGAAAATTAGTTTGTGTATTCTGTATTAATAATAAAGGAAGTTTGAAACTGTTAATAAATGAGTCTTTTTTTCCTGACTCTAACTGTATTAGTAAGGAAAGAATAACAGAATTTTTGTCAGAGGTAGAAACTAGCTTGAAGACAGAAAACAAAAGATACTTCTCAATGAAGCAATATAAACAGCATTTCCAAGGTTTCATACAGGAGTTTGTCTTGTTTTTCAGAGATGTTGTAGACGACAGTATATTTGAAATCCCAAAGATTTTAAAGTTTTAGTGGGTAAGGAATGTTAAGATAATGAGGATAAACTACAGAAAGATTTTGTGAGGCTGTGAGTGGGCAAAATGGGGTAAGTGAATTCCCTGGTACACACAGGCAAAGTATATTTCAAGAAAAATAATCTAAACTATACATCTTAATAGAATTGATGTTATTGCTCAAGGGAAAAAAATAACTCTTGAAAACTCTAAACATTTCTTGCAGCAATCAACATAACGCAGAAGTTACAGAAACAAAATAGAAAATATTTTCCGTTCCTTACACTACCAGATGGTTCAAAGAAAGACCATTAAAATAAACAAATATTGGCCAGGCACAGTGGCTTACGTCTGTGATCCCAGCACTTTGGAAGGCTGAGGCAAGAGGATTTTGAACCCAGGAGTTCAAGGCTGCAGTGAGCTATAATTGCCCCACTGCACTTCACCCTGGGCAACAGAATGAGAGCCTGTTTCTACAAAAATAAATAAATCAAAAATAACCAAATATTAGGGATATTTCCCATATAGAGAATAAGATAATAGAAAAGTTTTCAATGTGTACAGAAACATGCTTAGAGAAATGAAGTTTTTAAAATTATGAATGGCAGGGATAAAAATTGCTAGACTAAAATCCTATCCTTTAAAGCATAGAAGATACATAGTTAGAACAAAAGAAAGTAAATGTAAATTCAAAGGTACATCTTTGTCAAGTCTAGTAAAGGGTCCAGTCCTATACTCTTTTCATACTTTACATATGCCCCCGCCCCAGCTCATTTCTTCTGTACCTTTACATTCAGATACAGTCTGTATGCCAGTGACACTCAAATTTCTCTCTAGCTTGGTACATAATTCCTTTGGGTTTCCAAATGTATATTCCTGTGTCTTGCATCTTTTTCTCTATATGTATCACAGGCTTCTCTAACCAACATATCTAAAACCTAACTCATCATCTTAATTCACAGACTTCTCTTTCCATAACCTTTATCTTAATTACACACCCCTCTATCCAGTCACCCACACTAGAAACCCAGCAGTTATCCTTGCTTTCCTTTTACCTCAATTCATATAGCAAGTAGATCACCAACTCTTGTAAATTCTACCTTGTAGAATTTTCCTCTCGTTTTTTCTTTTCTTTCCATTTTAATAAAAATATCAAGAAATAAGACAAACTCATGACTTAGAAACCGTATTTAAACTTATCAGTAATAGAGGCCAAAAGATATGGGAAAATACTGCCAATCAAAAATTCTACACTCAGCTGTATTATTCAAAAATCAGGTGAATGTAAGATTTTCAGACAAAAACAAAAAATAGTTGACCATTCAGAAACCTCTGCTGAATTACTGAAAGAAATTGAACCCAGAAGGAAGAAGTGAGATCTAAGAAGCAACAAAGTAAACAATCTAGTAAACATGTTGGTAAACCTAGGTAAATAATGGCTGTAAAAGGAAAAATACAGACTTGGCGGGGGAGTGGAAATGTGACTTGGTGAATTCAGGAATAATTTAGCCTCTTTGTCATTCCTCATTCCTCTTTGGAACTTACACACATTCTAGTCTTTTCCTCCTTGATGTAATTTTATAGGGGAATACCTCAATGGAGCATTAGTATATATTACTGTTGGTAGGTGAGTCAATTCTGAAATAATCACAAGCCCATAGGCACCTAAGTAATTTCTCTAATGTCAATGTTATCAGTAATAAAGCTGATATTTTTATTCTCATTGCCTACTCTCCTATCTCAATTCTTTGAAAACTCAGGTAAGAATATAGTTAAAATGGTATGTAAAAGGAAATTTATGGCTTCAACTGTATGTATTAGAAAACAAGGGAGACTGAAAATTAATGAGCTAGGTGTTCAACTTAGGAGATTACAAAAAGAATAAACAAAAATATAAAAGGAAATAATAATAAAGAACAGATAAAATAAGAAACAGACATAATAAAGAAGTGAAGAAAACCAAAAGCTGGTTCTTTAACAAACCATAAATGATAAGAACCAAGAAAAAGAAGAGACTAAAATAAACTATATTAAAAATGAAAAAGATGGACATAACCTACAGAAGAGATTTTTCAAATTAAATGAGTAATTAACTTTGTGCCAACGAATGATAACCCAGATGAAATAGTAAATTTTCAATAAGAACATAAATAACCAATTCAAGAATAGAAAACATAGCCTATCACCACTAAAGAAATTTAATTAGCAGTCATAAATCTACTCATCAATTCCAGTCTAAGATAGTTTACAGGTTTGTCTTATCAATACTCTTATCAGAGAAAAGAAAAGAGGAAACCCCTTTGGCTTCTTCTATGAGGGTAGTATAATCTTGATGCCAACAAAAAGAGTAAAGAAAGGAAAATTAAAGGCTAGTCTCATGAATTATATAGATGCAAATATCCTACATAAAATAATCACAATCCAAATCCAGTGTATCTAAAAACAATCAGAACCATCATGGCCTAATTGGTTTATCCCAGGGATACAAGAATGTTAGAAAAATCTATTTACGTTGACTGCATTAACAGATAAGAGGGAACAAAAAGGTCATTTCATTAGATGAACATTTAAGTTTCATTATCTAGTTGAGAGAAAATCTCTTAGCAAACTAGGGAAAGAAGATACTTTCGTTAAGTTTCTTACATCATAAACAAAACTTTAATGTTAGGGACAAGACAAAGATGCTCATCACTGCTGCTTAATATTTAACATTTTACTGGAGAGCTTAAGCAACATAGTTAAGAAAAAACAAGAAACAGAATTAAAAATGAAAAAATATTTTCCAGGCCATGTGGTTCTGTACACAGGAAATCCAAGAAACTCTACAAATGCTAGAATTTCTATAAGAGTACAGCAGGCTTGCTGGATACATGATGTATAATATACATAAATCAGTGTCATTCCTATATTGTAACAGCTGCTAACCAAAACTACCATTTATTGACCTTTGTGGTGCCAAGCACTGATGCTGTGCTTACATGTAATGTTTAATCATAAAAACAGCCTAGTAGGTATATTCATCTTCATTTTAACAGATTGAACCTGGGGCTTGTTAAGTAACGTGCCAAAGGTCCTACAGGTAGAAAGTTCGGCGAGCCTGGGACTACAACCTAAGTCTATGTGACCCCAAATCCTGTCATTATTTAACTACTAGGTACTCCTGTCCTCCTAGTAATGGTAAAGAATGTGATACCACCACCTTGCTTTTGGCCTCAACTGTTTTTTACTTTAAGTGGTACTTTTTAAATAGAAAAATGATTTTTACACCCTGGAGTTTTACAGACAGCATGGATAAATAAATGGAGCCAGATAAATTAACTGCCCTAGGAGCATTTTGAAATATTCCAGAATAAATCTAGATGGTGGGCCCTAAAGGATGACGTCTGAAGAGGTGTCCGAGGAGACGAGGTGGAAGCCACGGGCCGCCCCACAGGCTGAGGCCCAGGACCAGGACGTGGCCAGGGTTCTGTTGGGGGCGGCGGTGCCCAATCCCCGCGCTGCTTGCGCAGCGGCTGCCGGGAGGCCGAGCCCTGGGCACCTCGGAGGGCGGCATGGACCGTGTATCCCAGGGCTCCTGTGCGCTCAGGGGGTGAATGGAGGCATGACACACACCAGAGTCGAAGCGATACTGCGCAACCCAGTTTCCTGTGTGAGGGTATTGCCCTCAAAAATGGATTTCCTGTTCTTTATAACAGCGGCAGGAGCGATCACCACACTTGCTACTGTAGCAGCATTATTAATAGTAAAAAGTGTAAGTTCTTTAAAGAAGTGGACGACTGCGGACAATGAGAATACTGAAGAATCTCGTAAAAAATCCAAAGTTACTTTCAAAGTGTCGACCGATATGAAACAGGAAACACCCAAAGAATTGGACGAGAAGGACCAGGGAACACACGAAGAAGTGAACGAAAAGGAACCGGGCAGCCAAACTTCGTAAGTGTGACATACGTCTGGTTCAACTGCAGACAGGCAACAGAGGCCGATCGAGTGAGAGGGAAGGCTCTGGACCACACCAGGCCTCTTTTCTGAGGACCGCAGGGCAGTGCCCTGCGAAGCTGGTTTTCCGAGGTAAGGGTTAGTGAAGCAGACTGCGTCTTTTAGAATGGTGTGAGGCGAACGGTATCAGTGTGCTCTGTTTCTTGACAGAAGCTTGGTTTCAAATCTTGATACCAAAAAGCCTCTAAAATTCGTTCATTCTGCTTTCACACAAGAGACTGGCTCGAGAAGCACGGGGACCCCCCCTCCCCGGCTCGGCAGCGCCCCGGGGGCGGGGCGGGCGCGCGCCGCACAATGGGCGCCACCTCACAGAGCCGGGCGCGGCGGGCGCGGGCCTCGCGCCACACGGCGAAGCGCGCCGCGGGCGGCACATGGGCCCGGGGGCGACGAGGCCGGCGGGTGGGTGCTCGGGCTGCGGGCCGGCCCCTCGGAGGGAAGGGGCGAGGGGCCGCGCCCGACTTCCGGTAGGCCTCAGCAGCATCCTGCGGCCGGGACAGGCGCGCCTCTGGTTGCCCAAACCACCCCAAAGGGTGCCTCGCAAGCGTTTGCAAACCGCCGGGCGGCCGCCTCTCAGCTGGCCCAACCGCAGGGCGTCCAGCTGCCGCGCGGTGGCGAGCGAGCCAACTGGGCTTCCCTTCCTCTCCTCCCGGATTCTCCCCGCCCCGCCTTCCCTTCCCTCCCCTCCCCTCCCCTCCCGCCCCCGGCTGGCTCAGCAGCCTCCATCTTCCAGATCTTTCTTGAACCCGCAGCTCCGCGGGCGGCCGTTTCCCGAGTGCTGACGGAAGCTGCCGAAGTCGAGGCTGGGAGCAGCCTCGGGCGGCGAGCGGAGGCTCGTGCGCCTCCCGGGAGGCCGAGCGCGCAGGCGCAGGCCCCGGTAACTGCCCGTTGGAGGCGGCCGAACCGCAGTGGAAAGAGACCGAGGCTCAGACCTGGACGCGGCGCGGTGTGCTGCGCGGACGGGCTCTGCTTCCTCCGCGGTTTCCCGAAGCTCTGCCCTAGATTTTCTGCATAGCGACTGGAGGTCATCTCTCCTTTGCTTCTCGTAGGCGTCGCAATCCCAGCAGCAGGAGCTTAGAAGAGGACGTGGTCCCCGCAGCGGAGGCTTCAGCACCAGCACCCCGACCATTGGGCGGCGGGATGTCTGTGGTTGGCATTGACCTCGGTTTTCTCAACTGCTACATCGCTGTAGCAAGGAGTGGCGGCATTGAGACCATCGCCAATGAGTACAGCGACAGGTGTACCCCGTAAGTTCCTTTTCTGGTCAGAACGCCGACCCTAAGAAACATTTTCTCCCGCCCGTACGTTTTCCTTGCCTGCAGGTTTGCTCGGATTTCCCCTCGCCGAACCCCCTAGACGACAGGTGCAGCCCATCAACTGCAATCTCTAGAGACCGCTGGTTGGCGGGCCCGGGTGGCGGTCGGGTTTCCTCGCCCTGCGAAGCTGGTTTTCCTTGAAGTACAAGGGAACTTAACTACTTCGTGCATCTCTCCTTTCCGTGTGCACACGCATGCCTTCGTCCCCGTGCCCGTGTCCCCGCCCCCCAGAGCCCTTGCTTTAGGTTGCGGGAAAGGGGTTGGTGTGGGACCGCCTCTGCGTCCGGAACACCGAGAAAGATCTGCGGTCGCCTCTAGTGGGGTTTGCCTGGGATTATCGGCCGCAGGCGGGCATTCCCCCACGAGCTGAGTAAAGAGTTCTTCATCCTGCCCTTCGTCCTTTCCCCATCTCTGGGTGACAGCTTTCAGAAAAGTAATTAAGTCAACGCTTAGATTATACTCGTCAGAAGATGAATTGCAGATTCATCTGGCCCCGAAAGCCATTTTTTGAAGGGTAGGAGGAAGTGAGGTTTGTGGGGTTTTACAAAACCCAGTGTCCTTGAGAACTGGAGGTAATCGGACCGGTTTCCATGGGTGTAGGTTGATGGTGCATTAATAGGGAGAAACACAAGGATGGTAGCCACTGGCTTTGTGTATTGGTAATGTACGTCAGTTAGTGACAAGTAGGGGGATTTGATCCTACCAAAAGAGGATCGTAGAAATACAGTGAATTGTTGGAGAGTCGAAGCGACTATCCTGTATGGACATGATTGTGCAGTGATTCTATTATGAACGCTTGATGAAAGACACCGGAGGAGTGCCGTCATGTCATGGAAACATGTTTCCACATGTTCCGTTGTTTCTCTGGTCTGAGAAGTTTGTTGGCAAAGAATATACTTAAGTAATCTGAAAAACGAGCCTCCTATTATAGGCTTCTGTTACAAGTAATTTTATGGGTTCATGTGTTACTTTTTATGGGAAGGTAATTAAACATATTAACTTGACCTTTTTGACTGGTCCGAAGTATAGTACCTTAAATATAAGACTAATTTCAGCCAAGATCAGTGTTAAATGGTCTTTCAATGTCTAAATTACTATAGTTCTATGGATAGCTTAAAATACGTGAAGCAGGTGTTAAGTATTTTTCGTGAAGTGGTCTGTGCTTTGATTTCTTTTGAAGACTATGCTAGAAGATTTTATACCACTTTTTTAGATGTACACATTATATTCTATTGAAATTTTGGGTGTTTGTATCTTCAAATATGGGCATAGATTAGGTAATCCTCATAGTACTGTTTGAACTTTTGCATCTACTTATTACACCTTTTCCTGGCTTTTATGCACAATGGGCGACTGAAGCGGTAATTGTGAACTATTTATGAATTAATCTCAACAAGATTTGTTTTAAGCCACAACAAATATCAGCTCCTGCCAGTGAGGGATCAGGAAATTCCACTCTTTTTCTTCAGCCAAGTAGAGGTTAATGGGGCCAGTCTTTGCCTTCAGTGACTCAACCTATAGAGGAAAAAGCAAGCAATATGGTGGACATTCTCCTAGTCCTTAAAGTGTTATCCTGAAAGATAAGAAACTAGAACTGTAAGAAAGATAAATTTCCAGGCTCAAAAATCTTGTTAGTGGTTATTTATGAGGCTCTTAAAAGAACCTGGACAAACTTACAGAGTTCTTTAAAAATCAGGCTTCTAGAGTCTTCTGTAAGTCTTTTTGTTACTGTTTTTAGGCACATAGGCATATTGGTTGATTCTATGTGACTGAGATTTAATGTATTTCTGATTTGTGTGTAAGAAAGCCAATACTAATATCTATATTTAATGATATTAATCCAAACTAGAACATTCCTAAAGTGGATCGATCATATCCTCACTTGGCTTGCATCAGCAACTCTGCTCTCTGCATGGCTATGCACTGTCATTTACCTCAGATATATCTTTTGTTGTTACTGAACAAAAAGTTTTTCATGGTAATTTGGTGCTCCTGCGCTGTGTATTTACTTTATGGGTCCAATTATTGAGGGAAAACATAGCCCTTCCTGGTCCCAGGATATTTATCCATTTATTGAGTGACTATCATGCAAAAAGCATTGTAACTATTGGAGAAGACTTAACTTTTGTAGTACATCACCGTATTTAGTAATACATATAAACTAGCTTTGCAAAATATATTTTCCATATTCCAGTTGCTTACGTTAAGGTAATGTGACAGGTATTTCTGAGATGCAAATACTGCATTCTGAGATGCAACTAAATCAAACATTTCCTTCCTCTTCCTATGAAGGTTGGTTTCAGTGTCCATTATTTTTCACATCTATTTCATTCTTTAACATACTGGATTACATATACGTGGGGGGATCTCATGTATAAACCAAGGAGGACAGCTTAATGAAAAAGAGAATGACTGTGTTTTGGCCTGTAAAGTTCTGGGGACAAATAATTTAACCTTCAGATTAAAAGGTTTATTCTTCAGATTCAAAAGTTGGAGTATTTGACTCGCCTCTCATCTCCTGTGTAAGTTGAAGAGGGGGAAAATGGAAGAGAAAAAATGATTGCATAAACTGAAAAGAAAAATTAATTTTTCTGAAAATTTTCTTATTTTTAAAAATATTACGTAAATAGTACCTGCTCATTGTAGAAAAATACAGGTATGCTAAAGATGAAATTAAAAATTATAATTTCTCCACCCAGAAATAAAACTTCCAGATGGTTTTCTGTGTATGTTTTCAAGGGGAAGGAGTAAGATAAACTTTATATTCTGTTTGGTAACCTCTTTCTATGTAAAACATACATATTTCTTCTGTAACATCGGTTTCAATGTTTTTGTAATCATTATGTTAATTTCATCCATCCCCTATTGGACATTCAAGTTGTCAATGATCTTGTTTCTGTAAACAGTGCTGCAATAACTTACCTTTGTAATTAAATTTTTGATCCTAATCCCTTCAAATAAATTCCTAGAAGAAGAATTACTGAGTGTGCACATTTTTAAGGCCTTAGCCATGTTTGTATTGTTCAATTAAGTATAAATGTAGGGATTAGAATTTAAATCCCAGGCTTAATTATATCCAGGTGATTAGTTTCGCATGGAAGGAGAATGTACAGCCCAGAATCCTTATTCAAAATAAAGCATATGGTCAGCTGTAATCATATTGATAATAGTGATTGCAATGTGCCAAGTGCTGCGCTTGCACTGTGGTGTATATCACAATTCTGTGAGTTTGCTATTACTGGCTATCTGTCTTCCGTAAAAAGCCTAAAGCAAATTAAGTGACTTGGCCACTTAATTAGTAAGCAATGAAATGGATTCTGTTTTAGGTCTCTCTAACCCCAGAACCCAAATGTCTTTCCATTATCCATTGGCATAAGGATAGTGTGTGTGTATGTATATACACAAACCACACACACAAGATTAATAGAAATGTAACTATCAAAGGGACAAATTACCTGGCTGAACAGTTAAGCACTGTACAGAGAAGCATCTTTGCCATCAATAAGCATCTATTTTGGGCTAGTTTCTAAGAAATACTGTCTTGTTTTAAAGTGTTCCAATGCTTTTAAGTTAAGGACATGTAAAAATCTTATTTAGTTTAAAAATTCATAAGTATACACATTAGTATAAACATGGAGAAAAACAGTTTGGAAGACAAACTATTAACAATGGATAAATATTTCTTGGAGGTAGAATTATAGAAGGTGTGCTTTTCATTTATAATCTGTAATGAGCATTTTGCAATAAGGAATGTGGGTTTTCTTTACATGAAACTATTTCAAATATTTTTGTTAGGGTATATTACTAGTTTTATCATCAAAATTCTGTATGATCAGACTTAATATTTCAGTTCTCTGATTTTCTGCCTTCATTGCTTTTTGCCTAATTCTTTACCAGTTTATGAATAATCTGGAAATACGAGAAAATATTGTTTGTCTCAGATATATAAGATCTCAATGCATAAAAGTAGAAGTCACTTACTTTGATGTGATAAAAATAACTATACATAGAAAATGCCAAACTTCCAAAGTTAACCATGATTATGGATAGGTAGTAGGGTGTTTTATAGTGATGGCGGTTGGGGGAGAAAGGCTTTTACATTCTTTTGCTAAATATTCTTTTTTAATGTATAAGTTGGCTTGGTTTATATGTTTCACTCTGAGCTTATGTTAACTTTAATTTCAAATATTTTCAAGGCCGAAGAAATACACAAAGTCAGTCTTCTCCTTTGTCTCTTCCCAACCATCTGCTAAAGTGTGTATGTTTCTAGTTATACAAGTGTGTGATTGATTTTATGTATATAATTGATATTTTTTTCTTTCTTTTCTTTTTTAACAAGAGTGAAATTACACATATTTCGCAAATTGCTTTTAACCTCAAAATAGATTGTGGACATCTTTTCAACCTTACGGCTCTAATTTACCTCATTCTTTTTAATAGCTGTACAGTATTCCATTGGTAGGTAATCTGTCATGGACATTTCAGATTATTATTTTGCTATTGAGAGATAAAAATTCAGTGAGCACCTTTATTTTTAAATCAAATCTGCTGAGGTGAGTGGAAGAGCAAGTGATGTCTTTTATGAGTCTTTTATCTTTAACATACCATTGATAGTCTTTTCAGTGTGTGGTCATTACAATACAAATTAATGAGCACAGTTGTGTTCTGATAAAACTTTACAAAAAAATAGGTGGCAGATGGTAGTTTGCAAGCTTCTGGTCTAGGCAGTCATAATCAAAAGAATATTAAAATTGGTATGTATTGATATTTCTGTTTGAACTGAGTAAATTTTAGGTAAAATCAGTTTTTCATACAGTATATCTAATCTGATAATATAATAGTTAAACAATATGTAATTTAATGTAGCTAATGTACCTAATTACATTTTTAAATATTTTGTCCACCTATGTAAATGTCTGTTGCCTATTAATAGTTTCAAGTTATGAGCTAGTTTTTTTTACTTATGAATTTATATTTACTAAGCATTTGAACACTCTTAAATTATTTTTTATATGTTAAAATGTTTAATCCTTTGGCCATAATGATAGGCTGGAAGTTTTCTATTACTAAATCATGTGTGCCTAGAGTTTTCAAATTGCAACAGTAAGTCCTTTTGAGAACTTTGTTTCCCCTGCTCCACCTAGGACAGTACTTTTTCCAAGTAGTTAAGTTTAACAAACAATATCTAGATGTTTTCTTTACTGCAGAACTTCTCACATCTCTTAATTTTTTCATAAGCATTGAAACTCTCCAAGAAAAGAATGTTTACCCAAGTTTATTTGAACCTCTAAGGAACTATGTTTCATAGAACATTATTTGGGAAATGATGCACTAGGACAATGGTTCTCAACTAGAGGTGATTTTGACCCCTAAGGCTGTGGTCCCCAACCCCGGGGCATAGACCAAGCCTCAGAGCTTCCCCACTACCCCCACTCTCACAACCCGTGTGGTCCATGGAATAATTGTCTTCCATGAAGCTTTGGGGAGATGGGGGGGGCGGGTGGTAGGAGGTGAGCAGCAGGCAAGCCACAGCGAAGCTTCACCACTCCCCATCATTTGCATCAATTGCCTGAGCTCCACCTCTGTGTCTCGCTCCCCTCCCCATCCATGGAAAAATTATCTTCCATGAAACCAGTCGCTGGTGCCAAAAAGGTTGGGGACCAGTGCCCTAACGGACATCTGACCACATCTGAAGATATTTTTGGTTGTCACAGCTGGGGCTGGAAAGGCATTCCTGGCATCTAGTGATTAGAGGCCAGGGATGCTCCTGAAGTCCTATAATGCATAGTACATTTCTCCCAACAGAGAATTATCTGGCCCTAAATGTCAGTCGTGCCAAAATTGAGAAATACTGCTCTATGGACAACTTGGCAACCGTGGTTAAAACTAGTTGCTCACCTTAAACTGTTGATTGTGCTCTCCTATCATTAATTTAACTATTATGTTTCTTTGCATCTATTCAGTGATAGCAGAAGAGCTAAAAATACTAATTGTGATCTTATGGAACTGGCAAGGGAAAAAGAAAAAGAAATTGGGCTGTTTTTAAAGCTTAAGTGGTAAAATTGTGAGGTTTTGAATCCTTAGTGTAGATAAAGGAGCAAACAAATTTGGAGAGGGCTGACCTCTTAGGCAAGAAATCTCTTAGTCTTCTGGCAGTATGTATTTTCTCCAGCTGATCATGCTTGGCTTTATAAAAATAAGGTTTAGAAGAGAAAAAGGAAATCTTAAATTTTAAGGGAAAATACAGATAGATCTTTCTTAAAGTAGTAGCATCTTGAATTTCATTTTTATGCCCTTCCCTACTAAAGGAACATAGAATGTTTAGAAATGTTTTTTTTGTTTTTTGTTTTTTTTTTTTGAGACAGAGTCTTACTCTGTTGCCCCAGCTAGAGTGCCTTGGCATCAGCGTCGCTCACAGCAACCTCAAACTCCTGAGCTCAAGCAATCCTACTGTCTCAGCCTCCCGAGTATCTGGAACTACAGGCGTGTGCCACTGTGCCCGGCTAATTTTTTCTATTTTTGGTAGAGACAGGGTCTTGCCCTTGCTCAGGCTGGTCTCGAACTCCTGAGCTCAAACGAATCTTCCCGCCTCGGTCTCCGAGAGTGCTAGGATTACAGACGTGAGCCACCACGCCGAGCATAGAAATCTTTTTTGTTTAGCATTTTGTAGCATTTTCTGAGAATCTAGGACTACCACAGTGGTAGCAACAACAGGTTGGATGTTACAGATTTAAGCTGCATTGTTTTTTAGATACAAAATGGGATTTCTAAATACTAGTCAAAATAATCTATAAAAAGTATATAGATTCTGCTATATATATATTTGGATAAATTATGTCCTTTTCTGCAAAAAACTTTTTCAGCCTCATGTGTTATAATGTGATTATTTCCCTTAGTAGTACTAAGTCACGTAAAAGTTTTGAGAGAGAAGAATAGGTGTGTAATTTATTTGGATTTTTCTGAAAAATCTTTGATATTTTTTATTTAATGGTTATAACATTTTAGAATCTTTTTGAAAGAAATTTGAAGGGAGGAGTTTGAAGACCTTTAGCTTTGTGAGGTAGGTTTTCTATGTGTTCAAAAATGGGCATTTCTAAGCCTATTTAATTTACAAGCTTTTTAAACTTTAAAAATTGTCTACTTTTAACTTCAGACAATATCTCATGATGGTAACTATTTAGCTTTCTCTGTGAAGTAATATATGTGTGAAATGTATTTCAAAGAACCTAGCACTTAATAAATGATAGTTGAATCTGGATTTTATTTGGCTCTACTATTCTAACAGAAATTAAACTCCTGAGAATCAACCTCACAATAAGATTTTCAGACACTCAAGTGATAGTAACCTGGTATAGAAAAACTAGAAATATTTGAAAGTGTGTCCAAATAATAGAGTTGAGAGCAAGGCAGAATATACAGTAGGGTGAGAGATGTCAACCCCATATTTTCCCTGATAGATGCGTTTTAGGATGGAATGCCAACAATCCACACAGCTTACCGTATTGGATATGCACATTTTTATTCTGGCAGAGAATATGTTGAATCAACATACTTGCAAGAGATGTGAAGATGTCATCTGAGCCACTGATTTCCTGCTATATCCTTATTTTCCTGTTTTTCACCAGATGTTAGCTAGAGAACAGTACTTCTATTCCCTCCTGCATCATTCTAACATTTCCATTCTAAATATTATCTGCTGTCTCAAAGATACCTCAAACTTAACATGTCCAAGATAGAACTTGTGAGTGTCCCTCCGTAAACCTATCTCTCTTGCAGTGTTTTCTGTCTCATTGAATGGTACCACCATTGACCCTGTTGTGCAAACTGGAAACCTATATATTATTGTCACTTTCCTCTTCTTCCTATCTAGTCCAACACTATCCAATAAAAATATGTGAGCCACATAATTTTTTTTTCTTTTTTTCTTTTTCCTTTCTTTTCTTTTTTCTTTCTTTTTTTTTTTTTTTTTTTTTTGAGACAGAATCTCACTCTGTTGCCCAGGCTAGAGTGCCGTGGCATCCACCTAGCTCACAGCAACCTCAAACTCCTGAGCTCAAGCAATCCTCCTGCCTCAGCCTCCCAAGTAGCTGGGACTACAGGCACATACCATCACACCCAGCTAATTTTTTCCTGTTTTAGTAGAAATGGGGTGTTGCTCTTGCTTAGGCCGGTCTCGAACTCCTGACCTCAAGAGATCCTCCCGCCTCGGCCTTCCAGAGTGCTAGTATTATAGGCATGAGCCACCACACCCAGCCCACATACAGAATTTTAAATGTTCTAGTGGCTCCATTAAAAAAGCAAAAAGACAGCTGGGTGTGGTGGCTCATGCCTGTAATCCTAGCACTCTGGGAGGCCGAGGCAGATGGATTGCTTAAGGTCAGGTGTTTGAAACCAGCCTGAGCAAGAGCAAGACCCCATCTGTACTAAAAATAGAAAGAAATTAATTGGACAACTAAAAATATATAGAAAAAATTAGCCGGGCATGGTGGCACATGCTGTAGTCCCAGCTACTCGGGAGGCTGAGGCAGAAGGATTGCTTGAGCCCAGGAGTTTGAGGTTGCTGTGAGCTAGGCTGACGCCATGGCACTC
>CAUYRT010062641.1:0-25692 GCA_963574885.1 Lepilemur ruficaudatus | reverse complement strand
AAAGGAAGAGTCACACCTCTCTCACTTTAAATCGAAAGCTAGAGATGATGAAGCTTAGTGAGAAAGGCATATCAAATGCCAAAATAGGCCAAAAATTAAGCATTTTGCACCAAACAGCCAAGCTGTGAAAGCAAAGAAAAAATTCTTGGCGGAAATTAAAAGAACTACTCCAGTGAACACATGAATGATAAGAAAGCGAAACAGCCTATTGCTAATATAGAGAAAGTTTTACTGGTCTGGATAGAAGATCAAATCAGCCACAACATTCGCTTAAGCCAAAGCCTAAACCAGAGCAAAGTGCTAACTCTCTTCAGTTCAATGAAGGCTGAGAGAGGTGAGGAAGGTGCAGAAGAAAAGTTTGAAGCTAGCAGAGGTTGGCACATGAGGTTTAAGGAAAGAAGCCATCTCCATAGCATAAAAGTGCAAGGTGAAACAGCAAGTGTTGACGTAAAAGCTAAGTTATCTCAAAGACCTAGCTAAAACAATTGATGAAGGTGGCTATATTAAACAATAGATTTTCACTGTAGATAAAAGAGCCTTCTATTGGAAGAAGATGCCATCAAAGATTTTCATAGCTAGAGAGGAGAAGTCAATGCCTGCCTTGAAAGCTTCAAGTGACAGACTCACCCTCTTGTTAATGATAATGTGGCTGGTAACTTTAAGTTGAAGCTAATGCTCATTTACCATTTTGAAAATCCTAGGGCCCTTCAGAATTATATGAAATCTAATTTGCCTGTGTTCTATAAATGGAACAATAAAGCCTAGGTGGCAGCACATCTGTTTACAGTATGGTTTACCAAACATTTTAAGCCCACCGCTGAGAACTACCACTCGAAAAAATTCCTTTCAAAATATTACTGCCTATTGACAATGCACCTGGTCATCCAAGAGCACTGATGGAGATGTAGGAGGAGATAGATTATGTTTTCATGCCTGCTAACACAGTTTCCACCCTGCAGCCCATGAATCAACGAATAATTTTTATTTTCAAGTCCTATTATTTACAAAATACATTTTGTAAGGCTATAGCTGCCTGCCATAAACAGTGATTCCTCTGATGGAGCTGGGCAAAGTAAATTGGAAATCTTCTATAAAGGATTCTCCATTCTAGATGCCATTAAGAATATTCATGATTCACTGGAGGAGGTCAAAACAGCAATAGTAACAGGAGTTTGGAAGAAGTTGATTTCAACCTTCACGGATGACTTTGAGAGACTCAAGACTTCAAGTAACTGCAGATGTGGTAGAAATAGCAAGAGAATTAGAATTAGAAGTAGAACCTTATGATGTGACTGAATTGCTGGAATCTCATGATCAAACATGAATAAATAAGGAGTTATTTCTTATGGACGAGCAAAGAAAGTGGTTTCTTGAGATGGAATCTACTCCTCGTAAAGATGTTGTGAACATTGTTAAAATAACAAGAAAGAACTCAGAATATTACATAAACTTAGTTGATAAAACAGTGACAGGGTTTGAGAGGACTGACTCTACTTTTGAAAGAAGTACTATTGTGGGTAAAATGCTATTAAACAGCATCATATGCTACAGGGAAATCTTTTGTGAAAGGAAGATTCAATTGATATGGCCAACTTCATTGTTACCTGTTTTAAGAAATTGGCACAGCCACCCCAACCTTCTGTAACTACCCACTGATCAGTAAGCAGCCATCAACATCAAGGCAAGACCCTTCACCAGCAAAAAGGCTCAGATGATCATTGGCATTTTTTAGCAATAAAGTATTTTTTAAATTAAGGTATGCACATTGTTTGTTAGACATGATGCTATTACACACTTAATAGAGTACAGAATAGTATAGACAACTTTTACATGCACTTGGAAACCAAAAACTTGTGTGACTTGCTTTATTGTGATATTAACATTATTGTGGTAGTCTGTGGCAAATCTACAGTATCTCTGAGGTATTCTTGCATCATAGTCTTTAATCCTCTCAACTCAATGAGGTAACTACTATTATCCCTGCTTTATAGATGAGAAAAATCTTTATACAGAGGTTAAGTGATTTTGTAAGAGACTGACAGCTAATACAAGGATAGGTAGGATCCAAATCCACACAACAAGCTCCAGAGTACATGTTCTTAAATTACAATATAGTAAATCTTAAATTAATAGTTGTTCAATTATTTTGGATTTTTCTTGAGAGACAAACATATCATTTGCAAACAATGACATATTCTTCTTCTCACTTTTCCTTTCCAATAGCATTACTAATATTTATCATGGCTAAATATATTGGCTAGAAATTCTAAAACAATGTTAAACAGCAGCAGCCATGAGGCTGAAATGGGGTGGAATAGAGTTATAAGGGGCTGCACAAGGGAGTTTTTCTGCGTTGATGGATCAGTTGTGTATCTTGATTGTGGAGGTGATTAAATGAATCTATACACAGATAGGATCAAGTTGTGTAAAATTATTCAAACATATAGACACAAATGAGGGTATATTAAAACTGGTGAAAACTTAGCATTGTTTCTATTCTAGTTAACAGCATTATATGAATTTCAGTTTCTAGGTCTTGATATTACACTATAGTTATACAAGATAGCACCACTGGCAGAAGTTGAATGAGGCTGTCACAGGATTCTGCGCATTATTTTTGTAACTTACTGTGAGCCTGTATTTCCAAATAAAGAGTTAAAGCAAGATCACTTTATTTTATTCTAGACATTAAGAGTACTGCTTTATGATTTCACTTACAGGTACAATTGGTTTAAGATATGTATCATTTATATACTTAAAGGGTAATATTTCCACAAAAGATAAAGAAACTGAGCTGAGAGACTTCAAGATACCAAAGGATCTTACCTAATCTGATATAATTCATGCACTGGTTAAAAAAATCCCAAAGATTATATTCAGCAATGGCATGGAACTTCAGTGTAAGAAGTAAAACCAATGACTTATGATTTTTTCACCTTTGAGAAATAATACAGCTAACAGACAATTACAATAAGGCTCTATTAATCTGATACCTCTACCACTTTCTTGTCACTGATTTCTATTGAAACATACAAGATTTAGTCTTCACGAAGAGAAACAAACAGCATAATTACCAAAAGAAGAAGATTCTGCATGTTGGTTATACCATATTAATTCATCCAGCAGATCTACTGGATGCCTACTGTATGTTTGGCAGATGAAGTCCATGCTTGAAACATGACTTCTATATATGGAAAGGTAGTGATATGTTCAATGCAGAAAACCAAAGCAGCAAAAAGGGTTCAGCAATAATTGGAAAAATGGGAGGGACGATATTTTGTATAAGGAGAATCTTTCTCAGGAGATGACATTTGAGAAAACAACTGGATAAAGGGAGGGACTAGGCCATGGAAAAATCTTGGGAACAGCACTCAAGGCAAATTTCCTGAACAAATTAGGAAGCTGCTGAAATAAATAAGGTGAGAGATGGCAATGACCTGAGATATTCAATAGTATGGCTTTGGATGCAAGTAACAGAATATTTGAGTAATACTGTTTAATAGTGTTTTATAAATCACACAGAATAATATGTCTGTAGAAATTATTCCAGTGTTGCTGCTGGGGCTAAGTAGCTAAATGATGTCAGCATGTTGGGAGACATCTTTTCTGATCCACTAATGGCTATGGATGACAACTAAGGCAACTAACTCAAGGCTAGTATAGTACCAGGCATTGCACTCAGTAATATCCAATCAGGAGGTCTTTCTCACCAGGCCACTCTGTCCACATCTTTACATCATGTTTTTTCATCCACACAATGGTGATATATACCCGCTCTCCTCCTATGACATCCATTTATAATGACTAATGTATATAAACACTAAGCAGTGTTTCTGGCACATAGTAAATAATCCTTACAAGTTCACCATTATAATTGTTTGCAGCTGAAGCTATTTTAGGGCATTTTGTACCCCCACACACTCATTCTAGTAATGCAGAAGAGAGCTGTGGTGGGGGTGTATTTTATGAGGGCTCCCATTTCCTCTGGGGCTGCTTGCCCTTTACTCATAATTGAATGAGAAGTCCACTCTAATTGCTTTGCTAGTTCTAGCTCCGTACACAGAAGGCCACATGAGAAAAGAGGTGAGAGGACTGTGGCAAGGGGGTTTAGAGGTCTGTGACTCACTGCTGAGAGGAGCACTCAATGGTCATGTGTGCACAGCTACAGAAGCTGGGTCTCAAACCTTACCCAGAAGCCAGAAAACATCTTCCAACTCCAAATTCACCTGCTAGTACACCAGGTGTAATCTTAACAAAGAACTTCTTTTAAACTATCCCTCACATGAGTTCCACACCCATCTTACCTCTACATAGTGACTTTCCTGCTGAGCTGTGATCTGCTTCAGTATTACTCTCCCATTCAAGGTCCCCAAGGCCCACCACATTCCTGAATACAGCCTTTTTTGATATACAACATGTGCATTGATCTGGGAAAATTCTGTACAAATTTATGCCTATCAATAAGTCGGTGTCATGTCATATTGAATATCAATACGTGCTTACTAATGCTGATGAAGATGAGTCCTCTTGTAGAAAACCAATCCCAATTTAACATCTATAGCCTGCGGACATTTTTTTTTTTTTGCTTCTTTGATTGCAACAAATTTCTTTCTAGCATATTTCTCCTTGTATATTGCTCTTTTCCAATAACTAATCCTCCTAAACTCTATTCAAAAGGACACTGAACCTGGTAGGGGAGGAAAAATCTTCCTCTACCCTCTCAGGTTCTCTGGCTGAGTCTGAAATTAACTGACAACAGACAGATTAACATAAAAAAAGCATATAATTTTATTTGGTGTTAAAAGTTTACATGGGTAAGGGTGGGAGGGGGGCCTCATAAAAAGACAGAAAACCCCCAAAGAAACAGCTATGCTTGGAAGCTTTTATACTATTTGGAAAAAGGATTAAAATTTTGAAGTGAAGAGACAAGAAGAAGGAAAGGGACTCTGGGCTTCCTGGGGTGGCAGTGTGGGAAGGCTCACTTTAAGTAATAGCTAGTCTCCACATACTGTAGATAATGACTAGTAAGTAGAGTTTGTTTGCATAAACTCTTTCTCAGTGCCATCTCATCTCTAGTGATAAGGTTGTTATTCCTTTTCTGGGAATTCCCTTTACAGGAAGTGGAGGCAGAGAGGAACACCTTCATAAGGGAAACTTACAATCTGTTTTCAGGCAGATGGAGGAGGGCAGAGAACTCATCCTGTGTCTGCTTTTTCTCACTTGCCTTCATCTAAAAATAATCCATATGCCAGAGTGGTGTACTTTGGGGTGTCATATTCCAGTCTCTTACAACTTCTATGTCATGAACTTTGTCAGTTATTGAAGAGATTGAGGAGGAAAGGTAAGAATGAAGATAGAAGAAAAGGAATTTTAAAATAATAGGGACAGAGGAGTTAATGTAACCAGATACATGAAAATAAAATTAAAACTGTCCCTTAAAATTAGCGTACTGTCCTATTTCAAGCACTAATTCCAAAATCAATAGAAATACAGCACACGTGTATTAATATATGCACTACAGTCCAGTATACAAACTGTACCTCAAGAAAATGGACAGGGTATTGGGCTTATACTTAAGAGACCTTGATACTGGTTTTGGTTCTCTAAGTATTCATATAAGTGTGTCCAAAGACATATACACACACAGATGTGTATATGTATCTTTGGAGAAGTCATTTACTACTTGTTCCGTGGTTTGTGGTTTGCACAGTAGCAAAATTAAAATAATCAAGCACGTCCATCCCAATAGCTCCTGTCACTCTTTGGTGAGTCAGTGATAAGGAGACATGGGATAAATGGGATTGGAAATGTAAATTCTAGACTCCTAGCTTAAAAGCTTTATGTAATTTACATAAATCTGTATGCTGAGTTCAAAATGCACAAATCTGCAATATTAAAGTTAATTAAGGCAAACTACTATTTAATATAAATCCAATATTCAAGAATAACACAGATAAAATACAGAGAAGTTTTTAAAACCAATTGTTTTAATCATTTCCTGATTAGGAAAGCTAAAATAAGCTTCACACACATATGGTACTGACCATGGGGTGCACAACTCCCACAAAGCCCACCATGGGAGAGCAGAGCAAGGAGAAAGAGCACCCAAGGAGCTGGGACAACACAGGCTGTGGGTTACTGCCCAGTGCTCCAGTGAGGGAGGTGGGCTTACAGGGTCTTCCCTGGTTCCAGTTGCTCCAAAGACTCAGACTGGAGAAACTCAAAACACTTCAGTCGGTCCTATGCTTGCGGGGGAAGTACTGTCCCCAAAAGCTTGTTGACATCTTTCTTAACATGTAAGAGAGTACTAAGAACTTCCACTTCATATGTATGAGGTGGCAGGGTGGAGTTTTCAATGAGATGTGGCCAAGGAAGCTGAGTTTTCCATAATCCACAGATACCTCACTCCATGAGGTTCCAGAGAGAGGCAACTGACACACTAATCACAAAGATAGGTCCCTCACAGCCTTTCTATACAAAGTGACCCTTCCTTTCATCCATACTTGATTGAACCACAGAAAGTCACCTGAGAAAATAAGAACTCTGTAATGGCATAGTAAAAGCCTCCAAAAATCAGCTTTTCCATATAGTCAGTGAACACCGGCAAAATTGTAAAATCAACATTTGCATAACTCTGGAAATTAATCAAAGTCTTGCAACAATCCAAGGAGTGGTTATTCAAGAAAATCAGTCTAATCTTGTTAAAAACATGTAAACTGTAGGTGTTTTAACTTGCCTATTCCCATATCTCTTTCCCTAGCTCCATAGGACTCTTGAAAACTACAGTAGCTGTGAAAACCAAGAGCCTTGAAACCACTGAGCAGGATAGAGCAGAGAATTATTATCATTTGATAAGTCAAAAAGCTCTCTTGAAACGGTCCATTCTTGGTCCTTGCCTTTATTTGAACTGAATCACAGCTTGTTCTATGCAAAAAGCCCTATACCTAGGGCATTATTTGTTAAAAATAATCAGTAACAATTGCTCAATCTTGCAGTTGCCTGAGGCAACAATACAAGTTGGGGCTAAAAAGTGACTGACCAAAAAACTTAAAAGGAAAAACTAGAGAATACGTCCACAGGGGATTTTGAAAAGAGTTGCCCTATTCCTGGGAATTTAGAAGGCCACACGCATGTGCAAGGCTGTGCACATGTCCAGAAAAAGCATCTCAAAAGGCCCTAAAATCTCACCTCTGGCTGACATTTGGTTCTACACAAGCAAGAAGTGGAGGGTTGTAAATTGCCTTCCAGGGCATTGAAGGTCTCAACACATATGCAAACCCCTTGCTAAAGGCTCAGATATTTATTGGTCAAATCATTTAAAGAAATCTCTCTCCAGTCATTAGGTGACCACTAAGTTTAGTTGCCACATTATATCATCAAAATGTCCAGTTTACAACAAATATTTATGAGATATGCAAAGAAACATCAAAGTATGGGCTATACACAGGGAAAAAGCAATCAATAGAAACTGTCCCTAAGGAAGCCCGTATGTTGGACTTTCTAGACAGAAACTTTAAATTAGCCATTCTAAATATACTTTAAAAGCTAAAAGAAACAATTTGTAAAGAATTAAAGGAAAGCATGAGGAATATGTCTTACCAGAGATTATTAAAAGACAGAAATTGCTTAAAAAGTATTAAGTTCTTGGTTAAAAACTAAAATAACAAATAAAAAATTCACTAGAGGGACTGAACGGTAGATTTTAACTTACAGAAAAAGAATGACTGAACTTGAAGATAGGCTAATAGAGATTAGTCAATCTGAAGAACAGAGATTAAAAAAATAGGAAGAGCCTCAAAAACAATGTGAAATAACATTAAGTGTGCCAATACATGTGTATTGGGAACAACAGATGGAAGGGATAGAGAAAGGAGCAGAAAGAAAACTTTAAAAGTATTTAAAGAAATAATAAGGAAAACTTGCCAAGTTTAATGTAAAAAATAATCCACACACATAAGAAGCTCAAAAAAACTCTAGGACAGATAAATACAAAGAGATAACACCCAAGTACACCAAAGTAAAATTGTTAAATGACAAAGAAAAAAATCTTGAAAACAGTAAGAGAAAAATTACTAGTCAAAAAAGAAACACCAAATAAGATTAGTGGCTTACTTCTCATCAGACAGCATGAAATCCAGAAGATAATGGGATGGTATATTTAAAGTTCTGAAATAAAAAACAGTCAATCAAGGATTACACATCCAGGCATCCAAATTAGAAAGGAAGAAGTAAAATTATCTCTGTTTTCAGACAAATGGTCTTATATATAGAAAATCCTAAAGATTCCACAAAAAAAAAAACCCTGTCAAACAAAGTTAGTAAAATGACAGGAAACAAAATCAACACATTAAAAATTAGTATGTTTCTACACACTAACAATGAACAATAAAAAAAGTAAATTAAGAAAATTCTATTTACAATAGCATCAAAACCACTAAAATACAAATAAACTTAAAAGAGGTAAAAGACTTGCACACTGAAAACTACAAAACATTGCTGATAGAAATTAAAGAAGACACAAATGGAAAGATAGCCCATGTTCATGAATTAGATGATTAAGATGTCAATGCTACCCAAAATGATTTACATATTTAATGCAACCCCCATAAAAATCCTAATGGTATTTTTTTTGCACGAATAGAAAAATCCAACCTAAAATGCATATGGAACCTCAACAAACCCCAATAACCAAGCGATCTTGAAAAAGAAGAAAATTGGAGGTCTTACACTTCCTGATTTCAAAACATATTATAAAGCTAAAATAATCAACCACTATAGTACTAGCATAAGGAGAGACATATAAACCAATAGAACAGAACAGAAAACCTAGAAATAAACCCTTGCAAATAAGGTCCAATAATTTTTGCCAAGGGTGCCAAGACCATTCAATGGATAAAGGACAGTCTTTCAATAAACAGAATTAAGAAAACTGCATATCCACATGCAAATGAGTAAAGTTGGACCCTTATCTTACACCATATACAAAAATTAACTCAAAATGGATCAAAGACTTAAACATAAGACCCAAAAGTAAAAAACACTTGGAATTAAAAATAGGGGAAAAGATTCACGATACTGGATTTAGCAATGATTTCTGGGATATAACAACAAAAGCACAGGCAACAAAAGTAAAAATAGAGTGATGTCAGTAAGATGGTAGAATAGGAGGTCCCCACCTTTAGTCCCCCTCAAAGACAGACCTACTAGCAACTATCCAAAGACAAAACACTTTTGTGATAATCCCAGAACCCAGTAATGAGGCTGAAGCACCTCCTTGGACCACAGAAACCAACACCAATGTGAATATATTAATATTTATAGGTCATGAATATATTAATACTTAACACTATTGAATTATACACTGAAAAACGGCTCAGATGGTAAAGTTTATGTTCTGTGTATTTTACCATAATTAATTTTTTTAAAATTGAAGAAGAAACAGAAGCTAATCTATAGCAAAAGAAATGAAGGGAGTAAATTTAGAGAAAGTTGCACAGAGAAAAAAGAAACCCAGAGAGGTTTTGTAGCGCTTGGTTCCAGTCCCTTCTGGAATCCCAGCTGGACACCTGCCTTGTGATTCTGAAGATACTCCTATTCCAGTTATATATTCCCACTGTGTTTAAACTACCCGAAGGGAGTTTTGCCCAGTTATAGGGATCTTAACATGTACACGCAAAGGAGAGTGAGGAACATGGACACTAAAGATGGATTGCTTATTTCACAGTTTGGCCAGCAACAGGACTGACTGTTTGCTATGTGCGGAATGTGGAAAATACGGGCTACCTGAGATGGAAAAAATTCCTTACAAAAAGAAGGCTGATCCTAATATTATTATAATTTGTTTTTAAGACAGGCTGTTCAACTACTCAAAACCTATGCAGAAGATGAAGCAGTTTAGATGCACATCAGCTACATGCATTACAAATGTCCCTTACATCTCAAAAATAATTCAGCCTATAAACTTTGATATTTACATTCACATCCTCCAACTGGAAGAGAACTGGTATTTAATTATTTCATTTGATGGAGTTTTGGAAGAGATACATTATTGAAGCTGAAGATGGTAACTAATCTTAGATAACACCTTCAACTGAAATGTTTAACCCTCTTACTGAGCTACTGACTTAATACTTAAGGAGCAGTTCCAAAGCAGACAAATTTTAAAATGTATCTCTATTCAAGTATAATTTTTAACACCATCTACAAGTGAATCAAAGACTGAATATAGATTTCATGACCTTTATTAATTTGGATAGAAGTACTTCCTCATGCTGATTTGTGTAAACACAAATTCAACATTCTTCTTGACCTAGGTAGGCCAATTTGGATTTCATTCTTAAATAGGTCACAGAATTCACATATCCATCCCTCCATTTCTTACAGAGCACTAACTATGCTCTAGGCTTCTGTTCCAGGAGCACTAAGGTACCTAATACGTACAAAAAACAATTATGGTAAATTTTCAATTCTCCAATTATGGAGATCTGAGTCAGTAGCTCTGGGGCATGTAACCTAGGTGATTCTTGTGTGCAATTCTTTTGGATTTGGAAGATATTTGTCCTTACAACAGTCACAACAGATAGTGAGAAATGAGATGGAACTGCCACCAAACCTCATGCAGGGAAGGCTAGTGAAGCAACAGGCCTTTAAAACTCCCCACACAGAAGCAAATTCTATTTCCCCTACTTGCTTTCATTCATCCCTTCACTTTATAAATCTGTATTGATTACTTTATTACTAGTCACTGTAGTCGAGCTAAGAAAACAAGAACCGAACAAGACAGACAGAGCTTCTGGAACTCACAGGCTAGATGTGAATACAGATATAAAACATACGATCTAAAGAGGGAGGTACCCCCAGGAATGCCTGCCACACATCTTCAGTCATTCACTGCTCAGCACTTGGACTTTCAGAGCAGGGAAACCTAGAACCTCCAGCCTGGGGAAGAGGACCAAATGAATCCACTTAAAGCAAAGATAGCACTTTTATTATCTGTAGTTTCCACAAATCAAACATGCAAAATAACTCGTAAGACAGCTTCTACTGAATGAAATACCACAGATAATTTATACCAGCTATCTAACTGTACGTATTTAGAAGGCTTCGCAATGTAGTACCTATCTTCATGTCAATGTGTAAAAGTTCTTCAGACAAAGTATCTTCTTGGATATTAAATTTGGTTCAAATGACCTTTTTAAAGACACAGGTGATAAGTTAAAATATCCTTTAAAGATTTAATACATTACATAAAGAGCCATTCATAGTTATCTAACACCTTCTTTTTAAGAAACTTGTCAAACTCTTTTAAGCTTATCATTAAACTGCCTAATATCTGTTTTGTTTAATTGGGGAAAAAATACAGCTCCCCAGGGATGAAGTCACTTGCCAGTGTGCAGACAAATGACAAATTATGGGGGAAAAAAACATAAGCCTGGAACTCCCAAGACTACCTGCTAGAAACAGTTGCCTCTCTATACTTCAGTATGACTTCCAATCAAGACAAACTCATTCTTCACGGCAAGTAAGGATGGCCACTTTAAGAAAAGTGAAACAGCTCATAAAACACACTCTAGCCGCCACACCTACATTCAGTGAAATTTAAAGCCTTGAAGTGCCTCACAAGTATTGCCTTAGGATGCTTACTGAAACAGCTATGGAACTGAACTGAAGGTTTCATACCCTCTCTGGCACTGAATTATACTTCATTGAATGTGTTCCTAGACATTTCAGTGCCTCAGTTAAATAAACCAAGGAGACATGCTACAAGGATTAGATTGCTGTTCACTCTCTTTGAATACGTCCTAAGGAGAAAGCAGAGAAATATGTTGCCAATAAAAAAAGTATAATTATTAGCACTGAACAAAAATGTGAACAGAGATAGTTAAGATTGAGAGATGACTGATGGACATGCTGTAAATATTGATAGTATAAAGTGGAAACTAATTGTATAAAGTTTTATAAAAATCTTCCTGTATCTTTCTTTGGACCCTTAGAAAGTTCTACCTTATTCTATCTAAATAAGCTCCAAATAACATGTCAGCTGCTTCCTGACAGTGCAAAAAACATATTTTTATTATTTATATATGTTTATAAGTATCTCTGTATTCATTTGATGATGGTAATTTGAAAATCACCAGTTTTCCCATACTCTACCGACAAAACACAAATAGCTGGAGTTCCCTACACCTCCCACCTACTTCTAAAACACAGAAAGCCAACTGGAGCTCTGCGTAGTCACTGCTAACAAATACTCCTTCATCCACCATTCCATCTTAAAAATAAAATTACCAGGATGTTTTTCTCTGTAGGTATTTCATTCTGTTTCTTCTTAAATCTATATGCATCTTTTATTCAGTTCATCTGAACATGCTGTATTAGAATGGTGTCTGTATTCCTGGGGTTTCTATCATCATCACATAGGTGAGATAACAGAATGGCTAAGAGATAGGAAAATTATCTACTTAAAACACCTAGTCAAGATGCCTGCTGAGGTAATCTCAACCACAAAGTAGATTAAAACACATAACGTGTTGCTCCAAAGCAACACTACTAAATATAAAATAGCAGAGGAAACACATCGTCCTGAAGACTAGTGAGAAGCTACCAACTGGTGTATTTGCAATTCAGCAGCTATGGCAGAGTGATGGGATCAGAGGCTCTGGCACTCCCTCCCTGTGTCTGTATTCTGTGCTAGCGCCTGCCCATGTTGACTCTGGGTTTGGCCATGTGGCTTGCTTCCTCATGGATCAGTAGCAATCTTGACACAAGCAGCAGCTTGTGCATTTTCGCTTTCTTTGCTGGACACACCGCCAAGAAAACATGCCTGGGTGAGCCTTACGGCAGGATATGGGAGACACAGAAAAAACAGGAGTGCCCTGGGGCCATCCTTGCCCAACCAGCCCCCAGTCATCCTGTTATCCATGGCCAGGGATGCATGAGCAAGTCCAGATCAGCACTATCACCTAGCCAACCCACGGACTTGTGAGAAATAACAAAAAGTTACTCTTTGAAGTCACTGAATTTGGAGGTGATTTGTTATATAGCAATAGCTCACTGATATACCACTCAATGGAAAACTAGAGAATATGAATTGAGAACCAAAATTTTCAAAATAAAAGCTGTCCTGAGGTTCATGTGGGACCTTAAGCCTAATGCTTTATTTCAAAAAGACTGATAAAGACACAGAAAGGTCTCTAGTCTGGGAGCCAGAGCAAAATCCTCAAGCCAGAGTTTGGTAGGTACAGCTGCCAAAAGAGCTAGTTATATGTCCTTACCCTCTTACTACATCTGAGGCTCTTCCAGTTGGCCACCTCTTGATCTGTTTACTCTAGGTAGTTTCCTGGAAGGACTGTGGACCTTAATCTTGTAAGGAAAATTGATCTAAGATCTGGAACCCAAGCCACAACTCTTGCACATCACTGGCTTCCTTCCCAGAAAAAAAAGCTGTTTGTCACCTCATCCTCTCAGTCCTGCTGCCAGAACACTTCATCTTCTGACGGCTCTTCCCACTGGCATCAATCCTCGCTCTCCCCTTCCTAGATCTTCTCACTCACATCTCCATTACCCTTCATGTCCTACCTCCTGTCAGTTCACAATCTGCTTTTTGAAAAAGTGGACACAGATGGTCCCAGAAGATTCACAGTCTTGGCAGAAGTTCTATTCACTGGCTTCACTCCAGAGCTCCTGCTCTCACCAGGGCTAAAGAAAGCAGCCTGATGCCTCAGCTGTCAGATTCCTTTAATAGGCGATAATGCATAAGAACTATAGTAGAGCCCCCACCTTCCCTTGCAAAAATGTAGTAAGTAGTCACTGTATGTGGAGTTAAGATACCCCTCTGCCCCGGACTATTTCTTTTAGCTATAGATGTGGGTGTCCCTCATGTCATCTCTGTCTCAAAGGAACCCTCATTGGCAATGGTTCCTAAACTGTGGGTTATTTTCCCCTATGAGGACAAAGATTTCCTGCTGGGGCCATCAAATCCATATGCACCCAGGCACTGTCTATAGACTGAATAAATAATGAAATAATGGGTCTCACACAGACATATATTTGTACTACTATTTTCCAAATGTGTGCTCAACAACAAAAAAAATTACCTTAAATATATTACTAAAATCCACGACCATTCTGTGTATAAGACAGAGAGACAGAGAGAGTATCAGCATCATTACGCATTTTCTCAGTTGAGCTCTTGTTCAATAGTAAGAACTCAACAATTATATGAGACTCCTTGAAAGTTCTGGTCATTTCCCGTAGGTTCACAGCCATTCTCTGGGGTTATCTAACTAAACTAAATATACAGCATGTCTCGGGGTGTAGGGAAATGTGAGCCAGACAAGAACCAGAGGCAATGTAGTCCATCATATGTTTCTCAACCTTGGCACTGTTGACATTTTGGGTCAGATAATTCTTTGTGATGGGGGGTTGTTTGGGCATTGTAGGATTTTTTAGCAGTATTCCTAGTCTTCACTCACAAGATGCCAGTAGCTGCCCCCTATCCAGTCGTACTAACCAAAAATGGCTCCAGGCACTGTCAAGTGTTCCCTAAGGGATAATCCCCCCACCGCCTTTCAACCAATAATCTAGGCTACAAGTCTCTGAATACAGCACTCCAGAGAACGCTTCCAATAACGCAGCCGTTAAACTCTATGTTCCTTTGTAAAGTCTGTTTTCATTTGGGCTAATACACAATTATATACCTGAATATATAATGCTAACTCCACTTTTCAATGTAAAACAAAACAATGAATGTTTTTCTAAGATAAAGGACACTTAATTTTATTAGACTTTACTTCCAAACTTTTATTAATACCCAAAAAAAGTCTGATGTCATGGTAAAGTAAGTATAAACCATCCAGGCAAGAACAATGTTGCCCATTATGATTGAACTGAATGATCAAAAGTAGGATCCCAAGCTATCAGCACCTGATCTCAAAAGCTAAGGTCATGAGACACCATTGGCATCCTATATACTCCCTTAAGTTGCCTTCATAATTTTTAAACATAAGTTTTTCTAGTGAATGTTTTTTTTGTTTGTTTTTTTTAAAGTGTCTTGCTATATTGCCCACAATGGAGTGCAGTGGTTATTCGCAGACACGGTCATAGTGGACTACAGCCTCAAACACCTGGGCTCAAGTGATCCTCCTGCCTCAGTCTCCCCAGTAGCTGGAACTGCAGGCCCACACCACCACATCCAACAATGAATGAATGCTTTTGACACTAACAAAGTCACTCTTAAATGTAGTCATTTCAATGGAAATTTGTGGTTATTACATTTTATACTGCATTTCTTCTATAAGCTATAAGGACTTTTGCTGCTGCTTTTGTTTAAAATGTCTGTTCCGTGCTAGGCACTAGACTGGTGCTAAGGATGAATAATAGTCTCTTGTGCCACATTATACACATACACAGCTAATGATAACAAAACATGACAAGTGATAGAAGGAAAAACACAAGAGAGCATGAGGAGCACAGTCATGAAAGCTCAGCTCTGTGCTAAAGCTTGGAAGTTATAGAGAACATAGAAAACACAGTCTCTGATTTAAAGTTAATTTAAGGGAAATTTTTCCAGATAAAATAAAAGTGAACAACATAGGTTAAGAATAACTAAAAGTTCAGAGTTCTGGGAGAGGAATTCCTGGGGGATAAACATTGATGACATACCAAGCTATATGTCACATATCTTGCTAGTTAGCAAAGGTAGGTTAAAATCCCAGCAAAGTGACAGATCCTAAATATTTTATTGGAAACACTGGTTCTCTCTCAAATATGTACTTGCATTCTTAGAAATACCCACTGGAGTTTGCTAACTTGTGACTTTTGGGCCATCTCCTCTCCACTGTTGACCACAGAGCAATTCTTTGAAGAGTTAAGTTTTCCCCATGTGTCAAAGACAGACTATAACTGTGATATGCTGTGGAATCATAGTGTGGGTCCCTCAGCTAAGATCTGGTGAGCACAGGCCACTTCCTTCCTAATGTAGTTCTCAATAAACAGCCTGTTCTAAATTCTAAGTCTGTGATCTAATAGTCCACTAAATTGGTCAGATTTAAGAGAAGATAGCTAGAAGAAGGTGAAGCCTGAGATAATCTTTGCAGGACAGGTAGAGTTAAAATAGGTAGTATTAGTATGCAAAGAAGAGGAAATAACTTTACAGAGGAGACACATGACAAATACTACCTCAGCCAGTGATCACAGTGAACATCTACAGTGGTAAACCAGACTGACAGCATGAGTCTTTCACATAAGACCAGAATGGCTCTTTACTTCTGTGGTCTTTCTCCCCCAACCCATTATCAATTTAAGCATGAAAAAAAAAATCAGACACATCTAAACTTGAATGGCATACTACAGAATACTTGAGCAACACTCCTTAAAACTATCAAAGTCATCAAAAACAAGGAAAATCTGAGATTGGGAAAGCCACAATGACTAAATGTAACATGGTATCCTGGATGGCTCCTAGAATAGAAAAGGGGCATTAAGTAAAATCTAAGAAAATCTGAATAAAGTATTGGCTTTAGTTAATAGGTTTCATTCCTGATGGCTCATTTTAAATTTCTGTCCCTGGCAAAAACAGAAGGATGGTAGGAGAGAACCAGGAGAGCACAAAAAATAATGCAAAAGGCTTTGGTGGTGACAAGCTGATGGCAAATGTGAATGATAAACCCAACATCATACTTTCTTTCCAGAACACAGAGCAATGGAATGAAACTATTTCCTACACAGGGATCCTGATTACACATTAGACAGCAGACACAAACAAACAGAACTCTGATTAAATCAATATGGCAACAAGGTTGCTTTTTAAACTCAAAGTAACTTGCTTCTCTATCTGCCAGGTATACAATCAGTGAGTGATACTTTTTCCAACACTTATTTATGATGCAAGTGAAAATGTTAAAAATCGATTCCTTTGACAGAGGGAAACATTGTTGCCTCCCCAACAGCAAGTCTGCATTCTTATCACAAGCATGTCCTGCCTACAGACTAAAATGCACATTCCCAAGAGTGTCAGTCAAAAAGACCTACCTTAATCATGGTCAATTTGTCAGGGGGACAGACAATTATGGTTTGATTAGCATGTAATAAACAGTGTTTCTTTCCAATATCTAGTAAAGTGGTTGAGCAAAAACTGCTTGGTGTGATTTATACCCTGATGGACTATACAACAGAAAGGTGGTTACTATCAAGGGGCTGAGGGAAGGGAAGAGTTGGGCAAGTTGTAGAACATTTACTAGAAGAATGAAGCCCAGAAGGTTTTGATAAACATCTGTAGGAAGGTCTGCTGGTACTGAGGATATTGCTGAAATCTTTCTCCTAGCTCCCAGTTATATGAGAGACTGCAGAGTTTGATGTTCCCCACTCCACACATTTTAAAGTTTTAAAGCACTAAAGGTTAAATTTTTTAAATTTATAACCTTACAAATGACTCAATAATAAAGAATAAAATCAGAAACAATTGCCTTGCAATGGATAAAGCCAAATGAAAACAACTACTTTGAAAGCTTTAACAAAATACAAAACAAAGAATTCATTTACTTCATTAAAGGAAAACATGCAAAGGAGTGACACTTGGGCCTCGAAATTTGCCTTAAGACTACTAAAAAAAGTTTCCTATAAGAAATACCAACAGCTGAGTTACTACTTCCAATTTCATTGTTTGCATATAATATACCATCTATCTTGATATCCAAAAAGCATTAACTTTATTCTTCATATGAAACAGAGTTAATAAATTTTAGTGAGCATACCTCTAAATATGATCTTTAAAAAAAAAGTTTCTGTCAACCCAGTGGCCATTATATTGTACTTGGAGCAAACAGCCTTATGAACTGGGTTCTAGTACTAATTGAAAATCTTGTTACATGGCGGCTTCTCAGGGATCCTTTCTCTACAAAGTAGAAATTCCTACTTTACCTATTTCACTGGGATGCTGTAATAAACATTAGGCAAATGTAAGGCGATATTACTTCAAGCATACTTAGCAAATCAGCAATTTATTTTCCCCTAAAGAATTTTAATAGTGTCTCTCTTGCACTGAGATATTGGCTCCTGAACACAACTTTATTTTTCTCAAACCAGTCATTATTCTGTGATGTAAGCATGTTTTAATCCAGAATCAATTGACTATTCAATACAATTGGATTCTGACTGCAGTAATATTAAAAACTTTACTACAGTAGTAAATTGTGGTTTCAAATCAGATGTCATTCATGACCACACTTATAAAACAAAAGATGACAACGTAACTCTCACACTGGCACTAGCAATTATCTTTTCTTCAATGGTCTTGGCTTTGGGCAACTGTGAAGTCTGACTTATGGCTGAGGCTCCAATGACCAAGACTGCTTTACTTCTTCAGCACAGCCATTCTCTCTGTTTTGGGGGTTTCTGTCTCTCTACTTACGGTTTATGATAAAAAGCAGAGAGCCAAAGAATAGCAAGAATAGGCTAAAGTTGTTGGAATAATAGTAATTTTATCAATAGTATTAATGTTCTCTTAAGGCGATCTTTTCACAGCTTCTTGTGGAATTATGATTAGAGAATTTTTTTTAAAAAAACATGAAATTTATCAAAACCTAAGTAATTTTCTAATTTCAAGGAAAATAAGCCAGATGATTATTTAACAAACAGCACCTCTGTGGAGCCCTTCACGTCCATCTACCTGCCCTTTATCATGCAGCAACGCTTTGAGAAGGGCAGTTCCTTCATGCTCAAGGACCAGGCATACGAGCTCCAGATTTCACTGTGAAATTACTGGGAGTGACATTCAAAAGACTCTCTTCCTTCAACCCAGCACTCTTTTACCTTCCTATTTAATAGTAAGAACAGGCTGTATTTTCTTGTAGTTCAGAACGCTCTAGCACGTTTTCTTCCTTAACTGAACTCTAATCAGAAAAAATTAATTCCTCTATCAACCGAAAATGGATTCAACTCTCAGAACTATCCTTCTCTTAGAAGTACTTGTCTAGGCCCACTTGTAGGGAAACAAGCTGTGGTTAAATAAGAAAGTCTCACCTAATACAGCTTAAAAAAGCCTTCATGGCAGCTGGGCTGGCTGTCTGCCAAAATCTATTTTCTATTTCTAAAATACACATTTATATCCCAGCCAGAAATTGTATTTCCAACCCACTTTGCAGGTAGATGTGGCCAAGTTCTCGTCAATGGAATGTCGATGAACATTCCATTGTGTGCTGCCTCCAGGCCAGGCCAGGCTTGTGAGAGGTAGGTGTGCCCCCTCCTCCTCCTTTTTCTTCCAAAAGCTGGATGCAGATGGTAGAACTACAGGAGGGAAGGAGTTTGTGTCTCTGAATCACCTCACAGAAGACAGCAATCCCAGGACTGGGAGCACCTATCCTGGGCTCTTCCATGAATGAAAACCACTTCTATTGTGTTTGAGCTTTTATATATTTTTGAGACTATTAATAGCCTAGCCTAACACAGTTCAGTATTAGGCACCTCAAAAGGCATAATCATAATCACAAAAAAAAAAAAAGTTTTCTCTTAACTTCACTTTTTAGCATAAGCTGATAGTACAATAGAATAACTACTTAACATACCATTTCTTATTTTCTAAATGCATGAATTTTCTTCTTCCAATTCTTCAAATTTCATTAAACAAAAGAGTATGTTATGGGTTTTACAATGAAAAGTTCATAATATTATCATTAGGTCAACAAAAAAGATAATTTTCCAAGTTTTCTAATTTTGCTACTAATGTGTGAATAAATAATGCTTAAGAAATAACCTCTTTCAACTTTCCCATTTATTAGGTCATCAAGATAAAGTAGCATTCCTTAGTTCCTTTTATCAACAAACATCTTATTTTTCAAAGGCTTATATTTAAGATACAAAAGTTGTTATTCTATTATTTCGGGAAAGTGCTCTCTGATTTCTATGGTAATCATATGAATTTATGTCTATACCTTAGTACACAAAGGCAGCTTATTTATTTGGTCTAACTTTTATTTATTGTCTCATTTTGAACTCTTAATTTATTACTCAATAGGGACAAAGCTAAATTTTGAGTACAGAAGGTTTTTATTTTAGAACTCACTTGAGAAAGGCCTGAGAACAGAATTTTATATGTAGTCACAAATTCCTTCCTAACACAGATATGCTACCTGGCATTGTGAAAGTTACTTTACTTTACTGTTGTTTCCCAAATGTGAAATTGAATATTGCATGTTATTTTTTTCTTCTCCCAAAGAGTAATGTTAAGTTTAAAATTTGTAAAGCAATTTCAAGGTGAAAGGAGTTTACAAATACTAAGTACTCAGACTGATTCTCCTTCCCATCTTGGGGAAGCATATTTCCTGAGAGAGGAGGGAAAAGGCCAGCAGGGGGACAAATGTGTGGCCCTGGGAGCCAGAAGCCCACCCTGCTCTGGCCTCTGGGCAGGACCAAAGAGAAGAGAGAGGAATGTGCCAACCCACTACTTTCCCAGCCTCTGTCTATACAGACGCTGAACCTACTTGAGCTCGTCATGCAGGTGTCTTGGCACCATGGGGTGGGTGTGGGGTGCTGTTAGATACACTATAGCCCTCCATCAGCATCCCCACGTCCAGAATTGTGTGGTGTGCTACCAAGCGGGAAAAAAAAGTGCATCCCTAAGGAGGTCCCATTTCTGCAACAGTATGCAGAGATAAAGGACTGATGAAATGTACACAGCAGATGGCTCCTGGGTGTTCTCCCCCCTGGTGGTATCCCTGCAGTGAGTAAGGGAACCCTGCAGGCTTTGGTGATTAAAAGCTCTGCATATACTTCTCTACCCTGGGCTTACTCCCCAGGGCCTCTTTCTTGATGCTGAAGTGCCAGGGGGAAGAGATTGTTCTGCTTGTTTTCTTCAGCTCAGCTTTTTTTTTATGTTCTTAGTGTTCCTGTCTCTCCAGCAGTGGCTGGAGACCCACCCACAGCAGGATGTGGTCTTCTAGTGACTCCTTCTTCCATGAAATCTAACAAGCCAGAGCATTCTTTCTGTGGAAATCTTCTTAGCAAGATTTATTGCTAACAATCATGAGACAATCAGGGGGTAATTGGCACATAAGGGAGAGTTTAAAGGATGGCAGACGGTTCATGAAGCTATTATGCTAAGTCCTAGTAAACTGGAGTGGAGCACATTTCTGCCAGCTCTCAGCTCTGGAGTTTCTTATGGTCCTGTATCTTCTCTTCCCTGTTTTCCTATCCCTGAGGATAGATCATTATTCCTTCTCTTCCACAGGGAGAACACAATGACCTCTCTGATCTTGTCCCATCCTTCTCTGGAAACACCAGACACCCATTATGACAGGTGTCTGGTTAGAGCAGAACAAATGGTGGAAGGTCATTTGCATCAGAAGCCCATGCCCGCAAAGGTGTCACCAAATCTTTCTAAGATCCTCCTTCCAAAATTTAGAAGTCTATATTATACTTTAGAAGACTTATTTGATTCTTGCACAAATTGCATTTTTTAAAATATAATTTTCAAACAATTATATATTCACAAGAAGTTTCAAAAAAATGTTCAGGGAAATCCCATGCATCCCTCACCCAGCCTCCTCCAATGTTGACGTCTTACAGATTAAGTAGAATACAGTACAACATTGAAATCAGATAATCGATATTGGTACGATCCACAGGTATTAGATTTTACCAGTGTTCCATGCATTCATTTGCATGTGCAAATACATTTCTTTACAATTTTATCACATGTGTAGCTTTGTGTAACTACCACCATATCCAAGATAGAAATTGTTCTATTACCTCAAAGCTCCCTTCAGCTACCTCTTTAAGCCACTCCCTTGCTCCTCACCCCAATGTCTGACTCCTGGTAACAACAAAAATTTCTTCTCTACCACTATAATTGTGTCATTTCAAGAATATCATATAAATGGAATCATACAGTATATGACTACGTGAGATAGCCCCTTTTCACTCAGCATAATTCTCCTGAGGTCTGCTCAAGTTGTTGTATCAGTAGTCCATTACTGTTTCTTACTGAGCAATATATGATGGTGTGGAAGCAGCACAGTTTTTTAAAACAATCATCTATTGCAAGATATTTGGGTTATTTCCAGGTTTGGGCTATTACAAAGAAAGGTGCTATGAGCATTTATGAACTATGAACACAGAACATGGTTTTCATTTCTTTGGGATATGCCCAGAAGTGCACTTCCTGGGTCATATAATAAGTGTATTTTTAGTTTTAGAAGAAACTCCTGGCCTATTTTCCAGAATGGCTGTACCAGTTTATATTCCCACCAGCAATGTATGAGTCACCCAGTTTCTCTGCATCCTCACCAGTATTCGGTGTTTCAATATTTTTAATCTATTCTGATAGGTATGTAGTGATATCTCATGTGATTTTGGTTTGCATTTTCCTAATGGCTAGTGATGCTGAATATCTTTACAAGGGCCTGTTTTGCTATTTGTACATCCTCTTTGGTGAAATGTCTATGCATATCTTTTGCACATTTTCTAATAGGTTTAATGTTGAGTTCTGAGCATAGTTTATATATTCTATATATTCTAGTATATTCTAGCCCTTCATCAGCTATGTGGTTTACAAAGATTTTTTCCATGTCTGCAATTTGTCTTTTCATACTTTTTTTTTCTCCCAGAGATGGGGTCTCACTCTGTCACTCAGGCTGGAGTACAGTGGCATCATCATAGCTCACTGCAGCCTCAAAACTCTTGGGCTCAAGCAATCTTCCTGTCTCAGCCTCTTGAGTAGCTGAGACAACACCACACCTGGCTAATTTTTCTATTCTTTGCAGAGATAGGGTTTTGCTATGCTGCCCAGGCTGGTCTTGAATTTCTGGCCTCCAGCAATCATCGTGCCTCAGCTTCCCAGGGTGCTGGGAGTACAGGCACGAGATACCACACTCAGCCTGTCTTTTCATACTCCTAATATGGTCATTCATAAAAGTTTTTAATTGTGAAGTTCATTTTTGTTTTTTGTAGATCGTATTTTTGATATTACCAAGTTTAAGAAATTTCCCCTAGTCTTAGGTTCTAAAAATACTCTGATTTTTTTCCAAAAGTTTTATAACTCTACATTTTATATTTTGTGAAGTACTGTGACACTTTTTGAGGTGTTTATTTTTCTAATAAAGTATAAAGTTTAGATTAAGGTTCTCCCCCTCCCTTTTTTTGTTTATGGATGTCTAACTATTCCAGCTATAGTTACTGTGAAGGCCATCTTTTCTTCATCGAATCACTTTTCCATCTTTATGAAAAATTATTTGGGCATATTTCTGTGAGTCTATTTCTGGGTTCTCTATCTTGTCCCACTGACCTATGAGTTTTCTTTCTCTCTGCCAATACCATACTGTCATAATTACTGTCACAGTATGGGTAAGACTTGAACACTAGATAGAGTGATTCCTCCCACTTTATTTTTTCAAAACTGTTTTAATCATTCTAGGTCCCTTGCTATGCCATATACATTTTAGAATGAGATTGCTGGGTTTTTGATAGGTATTGTGTTAAAACTATAAATTAACTTGGGGAGAAGTGACATCTTTACTATGTTTTCTAATCCATGAACAATTTTTTTGTCTCTCCAATTTTTTAGGCCTTCCTTCTTTTCTCAGCATTTTGTAATTTTCACCATATAATTCCTATCTGTTTTGTTGGATTTATACTTACGGATTACATTTTCTTTGGAACTGTAAAGAGCATTGTTTTTAATTTGGGTTCTACATGTTTATTGTTATTATATAGAAATGTGATTGATTTTGTGTGCATATTTTGTACACTGCAATCTTGCTGAAATCATTTATTAGTCTATGGTTTTTTTTTTTAAATTCCTTTGGGTTTTCTATGTAGTAAATAATGTCATCTGCAAATAGGAACAGCTTTTTATTCTTCCTTTCCAAGCTTTATGCCTTCTTTTTCTTGCCTTATTGTACTGGTTAGGTACTGTTAAAAGAGTAGGTGAGCAGATATACTTGCCTTTTCCCTAACTTTCAGGGAAAAGCATTGGGCCTTTCACCACTAAGTATGATATGAGTTGTAAGTTTTGTAATACATATACTTTATGAGGTTAAAGAAGTTACTCCCTATAACTAGGTTGTTGAGAATTTTTGTCATGAATCAGTGTTGGATTTTTATCATATGCTTTCTCTGTGTTAATGGATAATACTCATAAGATTTCTTCTTTTGTCTGTTATGATGGATTACATGAAATAATTTTAAAATATTTTACCAGCACTGCATACCTGGAATAAAATCCCCTTAGTTATGGTGTATAATCCTTGCTGGGTTCAGTTTGCCAATGCTGTGTTAAGAATTTTTTCATCTATATCCATGAGATATGTTTGTTTGTTTGTTTCTTATTTATTTAGTGCTGTCTTTGGTTTTGGTATCAGAATAATATCAGCCTCATAACATGAATTGGGAAGTGTTTCCTACTTTTCAGTTTAATAAATAAAATTATGTAAAACTGGTTTAAATTCTTAAGATGTTTGGCAAATATCTCCAGTGAAATGATCTTGGCCAGGATATTGAGGAGGGACAGTTGAACTACAAATTAAGTTTCTTTAATGGCTATAGCACCATTCAGAATATGTATTTTATGTAAGTTGAGTTTTGACACTTCATAGTTTTTAAGAATTTAGTCCAGTTAATCTAAGTTGTCAAATTTATGAGCATAAGCCCGCCTGTAGTATTTCCCTATTGTCCTTTTAATAGCTGCAGAAACCACAGTAATATCTCCTGTTTATTCCGAAATGAGTGATTGGTATCTTCTCTCTTCTTGTCTTCTTTTTCTGGGTTTTTAAGAACTTAAATGGTTGATTTGAGACTTTCCTCTTTCTATTTTAAAAATTTAGTGTAATAAATTTTCTTCTCAGAATGTTCTTACAGTTGTGCCCCAAAAATTTGTTTTATATTTTCATTTTGAGTTCTGTGTGCTTCTTTAAGATCTTTTCTTTGATCTTTGGATTATTTAGAAGTTGTTTAATATTCATGTTTAGACATTTTCCTGTTATCTGTTATTAATTTCCAGTTTGATCCCTTATGTTCACAGAACACTTTATATTTCAATTTTTTTAAATTTGTTGAGATTTTATGAACCAGGATATGGTCTGTTTTGGAGAATGTCCCATGGGTGGTTTAAAAAGAATGTGTATTCTGTTGCTACTGGGTAGAGTGTTCCATAAAGCTCAATTATTATAGATCATACTGGTCAATGGTATTGTTCAGTTCCTCTCTATTCTTGCTATCAATTAGATCAATTGGTGAGAGTGGATTTGTCTATGTCTCCTTTCAGGTCAATGAGTTTTTACTTGATGTATTTTGAAGTTCTGTTGTTCAGAGCATACACATTAAAGGTTCCTGTGTCTTCTTGACACAGGCATACTTTCATCATTATGCAATGTCTGTTTTCACCTCTTGTGCTCTGAAGTCTGCTTTATCTCATATTAATATAGTCAGTCCTGCCTTTTAAAAAAATTAATGTTTCATATAACTTTCCATCTTCTTACTTTCTTTATAGTTTTGTTAAATCCACTCTGCCAATCTGTCTTTCAATTGGTTTATTTAGAGTCTACCTCCTCTATTTCTTTTTTTTTTTTTATTGGGGGAAAACTACAAAGCATTTAAAGTACAATGTTTACAGTCACAATTTGTAGTGAGCTGATTTCCCAAAATATATTACCACTCAAGTTGACTTATCTTGTTACATTCAAAAACCTACTCTGTCAAAGT